>JABSTQ010002359.1:0-28376 GCA_013358835.2 Ixodes persulcatus | reverse complement strand
TTATATCCCAACCGCTAGAGTCACATTTTCAAGGAGCTTGAGCTTTCTGCGATGCATGTTTATTTAAGCGGGACGAAAAACACGGCTCTTATTTTTCAGGAACGACCGGTATTTCTGTTGCACCCTCGCGACCCGTGATACGCTACACAAGCGCAAGTTTGTCTGCTTCGTGTGCAGGGGTTGCACTGCCGTCAGGACGCCGAGTTCTGATCGGCCCTGGCGGAGGGACAGCTTGTAGACCTCAATGCAAGCTGCCTTGAAGTCTACCCACTATCCTTCTTATTGGAGCCAATCAGATCTCGGCGCTCTGACGTCACTGCAACCCCTGCGCATGAGGCAGACGAACTTGCGCTCCACATTTTCCCTGAAACTGCTTAAAAATCGCGGAGCATGGCTTGTAAGATATTCACTTACTATTCGTACTTCCTGATTGGCTTTTTGGCATACTTATTGGCTAATGCTGCAATCTCATTTGCTGCGGAGTGATAACGAGATGTTTATCTCATGAGATTTTGAGTGTCTTAACCTGTCTGTGAGTGTACCGGAAACGTTACATGCTAAATGATAAAGCTTGGCATCTATCAAGAAGCCACATCCCTCGTGTACTATTCCTTACCTTTTTGCCGATATTAAGATACCGCTGGAAGGAAAAACACTTGGTGATAGGCGCTCCAGCGTATCTGTTATTGCGAAGTACTCTTTAAAAGTGGGCGGTTTTCGCATTGCTAACTCACTGGACGGCTGCTGCTGCAAGTCGCGTTGAATGAGTTTGCCTTCGGAGACCGCGATAAGAAACTTTTTGGAAGCCTTATACTCTGAGAGGAACTAGGTAGGAAATGGGATTTTTTTGTCCAACCCGAAGTTCGACTGGTTCGGCAAATCTTCAAAATTTTAGCGAAGTTCGAGGAAGTTATAAATCGATTACCGATGTCTACAGAATAGAAAATACATATGCACACGTTTTATGAATGTAAAAAAATATCACGATTATTTTTCTTTTTTTAATTTATTGAATCAAAATCATATTTATTTAACTTAAATCAGATTTATTTTACCTAAATCAGATTGATTTTTTTATATCTGATTTATTATTTAAATCAGGTCAATTTAATTTAAATCAATGTAGCTATGGAACAGTAATTGATATATTTTCAAATATGGTAGGGTGGTTGATGAATCCCTCCAACTTCTGATAACAGTAGGATAAAAAATATATGTGAACTGAAAATTTAAAGCACAGTTTAAGTAAACGCTTTATATTGAGTAAACTCCGCCATACTAGAGCAAACATAGCTTGATTTGTTGTAGTTACCGAAGAATCTTTATTTGCAATTTCTGTCGCGATTTGATTCTCTTTAATAGGACATTTGTTTTTTTGTAGTTTTCGTGTTTTTTTTTTGTGCATTTTTGTTCGCATGCAATAGATCGTTACGTAATTGACGAACGAAGTGTAGAATCGAAAGAAAGCTGAAAGTACCGATTTGCTCAGAAGATCATGTCGAGAGCGGTTATAACGAAGTCGGTTATAACAAAATAGCGGCTACAGCAAAGAGATCACGATTTCCCATTTCCTTTTGCACTTTGTTAACCGAAGTCAGTTATAACGAAATAGCGGATATAGCGAACTGATGTCCGATTCGCGTTGACTTCATTATAATCGGTCTCGACTTCTTGTGCTCGTATTCAGTCTGATTTAATTCTTTTTGTTTTATGATTTTTTAAGTTAATTCCAAAACAAATTCACGCGAAAATTACACACAAAAAAAAAAGTAACACGGTAATTAATTTATTTTCGAGGAAAGGTTAAGTTTAAATCAGCGGTCTCCAAACGTTTTGACTAGGGGGCTGTATTGTGCACCTGTTGCAGGCTCAAGGGCCTGAAACTAGATGAGACAATATAAACGAATAAATGCTAACAAGAAAAAAGCCAAAATAAGCATTTAAATATAAAAAAATATATATATAAACTACAACAAAAATTAGAAAAGAAATACAAGGTGGAGAAATACATATACTTTATTTTGGAGTGCAATAGTTCACTATTTATGTCACTACAGAATAATTGTGACCTCCGAGTACTCACCAGACATTAAATAAAAGCGCATAGGAACTTCGCACATCCACAGAGGTCTGAGGTCTAATGAAAATGATACATCAGATCAAATCACTATGCACGACACACATAAGAACTCAAATGAATGGGTTCATAGTTACGCAGACATTAAAGCAGGGAATTGTGAATAGTAATTCTGGTAATGACAATGTACAATAAATAACATGGCGAGCGAATTCGTGGTTTAATGCACTTTTCTAGACACGTGCGAATCGGGTATTTTGAGTTCGAAGCGAATAGTAATTTCGGCCAAATATTTTCCAATCGAATATCAAATAGTTTCTCCAAGCTTTTCACTACTGAACTATGCCTAAACGAAAATCCATCTGAACTTGTAAAGGTTCTTCCCAAGCTCCCACATGCCCACATCTAAGCTAATTGTAATCTTGCCATATTCTTGAACTACAACCTCATAAAGTTCACTGCCTGCAAGAGAACGGCAAGTAAACGATGCATTGGAGTTCTAAATAAACATAAAGAGATGTCCAGCTGTACCTTTTGGGGGGATTTATAAATCGTCTTGCTATATCGAAATATTCTTTATTGAATCTAGAATTTAGCAAAATAAAAAAGACAATCCTGAATAATGAACGTAGGTTTTCAGGACATGTCTGCCTTACATACGTTTGCCTGATAGCCGAAGTTTAATTTTGAAAATTTCACTGCGGCGTAGATTTCGACGTTCGCAAAGTTTGTTCCTGTTTACAACCACCACGCGCGCGCCTGCATCATCTTGCTTTGAAAATGGGTTTTGTTCTGAAGAATGTGACTGCCATATTTGTACTTTTCGAAGCGCTGACCGTGGCGGGGTTAGCCCTGTTGAGCGCGCTTCTTAGCGAGCAGCGGGGCAGTGCAGAAAAGGAACACCCGCGGAAGCGAGCTCCGCGGGTATTACTTCTTCGCAGAGCACCACTTCGAAAAATACAAATATCACAGTTTATCTTGATGCGAATATTGAATAGCGTATTATTCGAAACTACTATTCGAAAATTGAAATATTCACACTAAAATACAGTTTTCTAACATTCCTTCTGATGACTTTGTTTGCACCTTTAGAGCGTGCCGCGGTGCAGGATTTTTTTTTTGCGCGCTTATTTTTTGCACTTGGTAGCAGCGGGCCCGTGCCGGTCGGTCGTCACTGGATTAACTGCGTTCATCCGCGTAACGGCCGGAAAGCCACCGCTGTTCGGATGTGGCCCGCGGTCCGGGGTTTGCAGACCCCTGGTTTTAATTCCAGTGAAACTGGTATGATTTAAATCACGAATTCAATCAACTTTATTTTTATTCTCCACCCTACTTTTCTTGTTGTGGCTCGGTGAATCTTTGAACTTTTAGCAAATTTGACTAAATTCCACCTAAAAACAGTGCTGCCGGACTTCTATAAAAGCCATTTCAAATTTTGGAAAGAAAGTACTTCATAACGCACTTTATATTATAGTTTACATTGATTTAGAATAGAAAAGGAACACGTATACTTTTAATGGTGTAGTTCATTTTTTTTTGATCGCCTCAACGTCTACACAATAAAAAAAAAAAAAAACCTCTTGACGTCTCTGGGGAAAAACGCCGGTCTACTGATCCCCAGGTGCCGGTTTCGAATCCCGGCCTAGGTGCACGCCGTCTGACCGAGGCTTATTGCGGAGAAGGCATCGTGTAACCGAGACTTTCGTTGCACGTCAGAGGATCCCCCTTAATCCTCAGTCCACCGTTGGGGCGTGTCAGGTGCCCTTCGTTGGTTTGGCGTGTAAAAAAAACACACAAAAAAAAACAACAAATATTGGAAGGTAGATAATTTTTGTAAAACAACAAAACCGTGTTGTCAATACATTTTTAAAATTTTCTCCACCAGGTGGCATCAGTTCGTTTTCAATATTCGCGCATACGCATGGAAGTCTAACTTTGGACGAACCTCGTCGTTAGAAGGCCGAAAAAGTAGAAACTGGTGGAACTCGAACCAGGGCAGGCTCGCCTCATCCCTAGGTGCGATGTCCAAGAGCGCGTGAAATATTCCGGGGAACGACGGGCAAAAACTGAATTTACCTGGTTCACACGTGAGATTTGGGTATAGATCAGGGGTCTCGAACACGCGGCCCGCGACTCTATAGGACGAGGCCCGTAAGTATCCCGCGGCCGCGAGCCCTCGTTCCCATGCCTTGAGCGACCAAACCCGTCATAATAATGGTTTTATATCGTCGATTCATTTCCGCTCGAAAAGGGGTTCTGCTCACAAAACATGTTCAGGCGTTTTGCACTAATCTATCTTTTTTATCTTTTTTACTTTTTTTTTGAGGGGGGGGGGGGGGGGGGCGGAGTACTTCTTCGTCTAAATATTTGCTTCTCAGACCTTTCTCGTGTAAATCAACCGGAATGGCAATACCACTACTAGGCTAACAGCGAAAGCTGTTTACTCAATGAGGCATCTCGGCTGCACAAACTCTGCTCGGCAGGAGTAACTGCAAAAAAAAAAGAAATAAAGGTATGAGTTTGGGCTTCTTGCTGTCGGACAATATCTTTAAATTTTTTTTATAATGGTGTTATAAATATTGTCAGGAAAGCAAACAATGTCGTATGAAGATAACTTTTTTTTTCATTGCCTGTTGAGAGTAGGCGGATATGCAAATAAAAAGCTAAAGATGAGAAGAAGATGCGCTTACAGAAAGCAGAAGAAAGCACAATGTTCCGTGTCTAGAAAATCTCTAGGGCGTCACTGGAGCAGTCAGCGATGCTTTGCAACGTGAAATAGTGATGCTGTTGTTTATACTTTGTCCCCAGAAAAAGCACCCATTGATCACCCCCCCCCCCCCCTTTACCGTAGGCCCTTATCCTTTCCAGCAATGGCTATATGGCCCACACAATAAAATGAGTTTGAGACCCCTGGTATCGATCGTTCGAATTTCTCTTTTCAGGGCTTGATGTGGGAATGGGCCCCGGAATTCAAGGCTCTCTTGATTTTCGCTGAACATCGCTACTACGGAAAGTCCATGCCGTACGGAAACGAATCCTTCAAGGTAAACGATCCAGATAGGAACTGATAACAAAGAGAAAGAATAAAGAAAAGAACTGCAACTTTTTGTTTAAGTATTTAAATGCAAGGAATACAGTATTTGAGGAGCGACCGTTCGGATTTGTTCAGAAGACATCAAACAGGTGTTTCGGAGAATGGACAAGATTGTTTATTTATTTTCCCGTTAAATTTAACAAGGAAAGGTCATCCCGTAACATGACCTCACGTGAGAGTTCCACGCGAACTCTAGCAGAAACAATTTACCACGCTACGATATCACGCGAACTTTTCTCGATAAATTTAGCCTGAAACGTCCCGTGATCTGACATCACAGGGTCAACTGTGTCCGTGAATACATGACGTCAAGCGATGTCAGGCACGCAATGTGAAGTCATGTGATGCCAATTTTTACCCGCTAAATACAGCGGGAATCTTTTCCGTGATGTCGGGTCCTTTAATATCACTTTTCCCGTTAAATGTCGCAGGGAAATCGACATCTCGCGATGTGGTCACATGACCAGACTTCATGGCGTCAAGTCAGGGTGTCCCGCGATACAATGACGTCTTTCGTGACAAGGGTCACGTGAAATCAATTTTCCCGCTAAATTTAGCGAGGAAATGCACGGGTGGATGAACGTACAAAGATCTAGGATTACACGGCTCTTTTGAAAAACGTTCGACGCTTTAAGACGACGCGATGAAAAGTTTAAATTACGATCAACCTTTTTCGTAGGGTCCGAGTCGCCATGGATACCTGACGGTAGAACAGGCCCTTGCGGATTACGCGTATCTGCTGACGCACTTCAAGGCACATGTCCCAGGAGCTCGAGACAGCAAGGTGGTTTCCTTCGGAGGATCCTACGGAGGCATGCTTGCAGCCTGGTTTCGTCTCAAGTATCCCCACGTGACCACGGCGTATAAGTTTGCGCTGCTTCATCCCCGGAGTTATTCGTAGTTCCGTTGATTAGTTTTATTTTATAAAATGCAAGTTCTCAGAAAATAATAAATAAGATTACTCGCGATTGCACACGAGAGTGCTCTCTTCCGTGCTTTTCTAACGACTACAGTGTTTAACAAAGTCACCTTGGTGCCTCGAGTGCGTCTTTGACTATTGTTTAGCGTATCCTCAAAAATGGTCCCTCGACTTTGTTCTTGTTTTATTATTTTAGCGGCTCTCAATTGAGAGTCATAGCAAAAGTTCCGTACAATGTTAAAATATATAAAAAAAGAATGGCATGCCCCCAACAGCGGTCTAAGTAAATATATAAAAAAACCAACATGGAGACAGAAGCAATCTAATCAACTAATGTCGCTAATAGCATTAGTAAATTTGTCAATTGAAGAAAGTGTTGAAACTTCATGGAGATGTCACGCTATCGCCTGTCGCGATCCTAAATGTGGCACAGCAGCAAAGGGGGACGTTGCTGAAGTCTGTTCCGCCGCAGGCCGCTCTGCAGTCAGGCGGTCGGTGGAAACCAAAGCAGACACGAGTTGGAACGCCGCGACGACAGCGCACCCTCGCGTCCGCTCGCCTTATTTTCGGCAGCGTTTCTACCACCAACCGCCAGGATCGCGACATCTGACAGCATGGCACACCGGCTACTGCGACGCAATGGACCTTTTTCACATACCGACGGCACCAGGCGGTGGCTGCACGAACTAAAAATCGAGGAAGTGACCTACCTGCGCTACCAATCGATAATGGGAGCTACGCTACCAATTTCTTCGCTCTCCGAGTAGCGGCGCGTGCCAAACGCGACTCTAAAGAGGGGGGTTTGTGGCGTCCACCCAAACGTCATGTTTTTCTTTCCGTCCACTTTGTTTTTTTGTGTAACACAATTATATATACGTTGCAATTACGTGTTCTACTCGCTGATCCACAGCCTCCTTCCGAATTTCCTCGGTTTCTAGTGCCGACTTCCGTCGCTTGGCATCGAGTGCTCGCGCGTGCGCAGAACGCTTCTCGGAAAAGGTCCATTGGTTGCCACTCCGAAGGGATAGATAGGAATGTAAAAAAACCGGACGAAGATGCGATCCAAGCACCCGGGGTTCACACACTGGCACTGCCGGCGATGTGTTGCACAAAAAAAAGCACTGATGTCTATAGCTGCCGTCTCGTATGATTTTCACACAGCTGGCTTATTTCAGATATTTCGTGTGATAAACGTGCATTCATTGTATGATTATAGGCTTAGCACTAGTCTTAAGGTGGAGCAACTTAAAGACACAATTTTTTTTAATGGATCTTGGACATAGTTACCCCACCCGTGGTGCTGAATGTTGGGAGGTGGCTACACCAAGAACAAACTATGGCGAACAAATGCTTAAATACACTATCCCCAATCTACTCAATTTGTATATGTCTAAAAGTATGGATTGGGATAAGTTATCCCTAAGAGCAGCAGCGGCAGCACGTACGACCGTGTGCTAAACCATATCTACGACTATTACAGCTGGAAAAGTCTGCCAGTCAAGGAAGCTGCGGCCGTCATCATTACTTTGGTAGCAGTGCCTGTCATCGTGGTGCGGCAGTCAGTCATCATCACCGTCCTCGCAGCAGCTCAGCAGCGCCCGTCATCAAAGCTGTGAGCCGTGATTGGTGCAGGACTACGTCGGAAACCTCACGTCATCAACCGCTGCCTTAAAAAGCCCGGTCTTCGCTCCAGCGGCACACAGCAGCAGCGGCAGCACGTACGACCGTGTGCTAAACCATATCTACGACTATTACAGGTTGGTGAAATTCTACCTCGCTTGTTTTTTACCCCTCCGTGCTGTTGCTGCTGCTGCTGCTGCTGTGGTTTCCTTTGATTTGATACCAGATGGAACACACTTGTTTGAAATGTGCAGAAGAGGTATCAGACACTGAGGCCAAACTGACATGTACAGAGTGCGATAATTCCTACCATCTAAGTTGCTCTGGCGTTTCGGATGAAACTTATAAGTCAAAGGGCAACGTTTTACGCAAATCATGGCGATGTAAAACGTGTAAAACAGTGACACGAAGCACTCAGGGTGCCAAAGAAGATAAGGAACCTAATGTAGCCGCCATGTTCGCATCTATTAACGCTAAACTAGAGAATCTACTCAGCCTTAAAGAAACTGTGGATGGAATCGAGAAATCCGTGCAAGCAATGTCGGATAACTATGACGCGGTACTAAAGCAGGTTGGGGAACAAGGAAAAGAGATCAAACAAATAAAAAGAAGACTAGAAGGCTTGGAAAAAACTGACGCTGACGCTGAAATAAAAAGGCTAAAGCATGAAGTCAATAACCTCGAATGGAGGAACAGAAAGCAAAATCTTGAGATTCACGGAATCCCTATGAATGCCAACGAAGATTTGCTGGTAAAGGTGAATGAGGTTGCCAAAATGCTTGAAGTGGCGGATGTGACAACAAATGAGGTTGCCAATATTCATAGGCTGGCATCTAGACCTGATAAAACCCCAGGCATCATTGTGCGCTTTGTTCACCAGCAGACCAGAGATAAATGGCTAGAAAAACGTGCACTGCTGAAGAAAGCGAAAAGTGATTGCTACATTCAGGAAAATCTAACAAAGCATGACAGAACGCTTCTTTGGGAAGCGAAAGAGTGGGCTAAGGAAACAAACTACAGATATGTTTGGTTCAGAAGCGGAAATGTCCTCGTGCGGAAGAAGGACCGGGAACCAGTGCATGTAATTAAGTCTCTGGATGATCTCGAAAAATTGGTCTAGTTTTTCCCTGTGTGTTAACCCTTAAAATATCTGTTCTTTTTGTGTTTCTTCTTAAATGACTAAGAATACTTGCACATTGTCTAGCAACAAACGTTCTGTGGCAGATGAGCAATATTTTCTGCCGTCAAATGTAAGCTCCTTCCTAGGAAACGAGTACAGCAGCTCTCTGAAATGTTTTCACCTTAATGTTCGATCAGCACGAAATAAATCGGACGAAATCCAGTTGCTTTTTGATCAGTTTAAATTCAGTTTTGATGTAATTATGTTATCTGAGACCTGGTTTTTCGAGCCTAGTGATGTTCTCAAACTATCGTCGTACAATACTTACTACCTAAACCGCACTGCTAGTCGGGGAGGGGGCGTGGCCCTATTGCTTAAAGATACCATTGCGGGTCAAATTCTCGATGATTATAGCTGCGTTCACAAAGATTACGAATTTTTTTCTTTATTGATCGGTCAGAACATTATCGCTGTTTGTTATCGCCCACCGGGCGGAAACCTTCCATCTTTCTTTACTTACTTAGAGTCTTTTCTTGATTTTGCCAATGATAATAAATATAACGTAATCTTGGGAGGTGACTTTAACATAAATATGTTACTCGAATCGTCATGTGAAAGAGAGATGAACGAGTTAATTAAAGCATGCGGATGCATCAACGTAATCTCTTTAGCTACAAGGATCACTACCGAGTCATCGACTTTACTTGACTTATTTATTACGAATTTTGACGAGTCGCAAACCAGATCCGGCGTGGTGGTTACAGACATCAGTGATCATTTAGGTATTTTCTTGTGTATCAAAAAAACGACTATTACAAAACCAATTAAACAGTCACGGTTGCCAACATATCAAAATATTACGCCGGACAGTCTAAACTATTTTAGACAAAAACTATCTAATTTTGATTGGAGCGATGTTCTTCTCGAGACGGACGCAGAAAAAGCTTATAATAGGTTCTTGAGCATATTTCAAAAGCTCTATGTAAGTTGTTTTCCTTATAAAACAATAACTTTCTCCAGAAAAGCACGTAAAAAATGGATTACGAAAGAATTACTAGCGAAAATACGCACGAAAAACGAGCTTTATCAAAAATTCATAAAAACGAAAGATATCGATAAACTTAGTGCCTTTAAACATTATCGAAACCAACTAAACAAAGAACTCCGTAATGCTAGATCAAAATATTTTTGTGACTTCTTTCTAGCATGCGGAAAAAGAACCGATATGATATGGAAAAAGCTTAATTCCGTGTTGAAATGTATGAACGGTCCAAAGCATTTGGAAACTTTAATGTGCAATGGTGAGTAGCTAGTCGGAAAGGAACTGGCGAACAAGTTCAATGAATATTTTGTCAACTTAAGTAATGAAATCCCCGAGGATGATGCCTGCAAGTATATACAGTTTAGAAATTGTTCGTCGTTCTTTCTTACCCCAGTTACTGACTCAGAGGTAATATCTACATTTCAATCATTAAATAACAGTAAAAGCTGTGACCCCGACGGTATACAGATAAAGCCCGTCAAACACGTCATCGATCTTATCTCCGCTTGTCTGACGCATATTTTCAATCTTTGCTTTCAAAACGGCATTTTTCCGAAACGAATGCAGCTCGCAAGAGTATCGGTCATATATAAAAAGGGCGATAAAAACGATCTTGGTAATTATAGACCAATTTCAATTTTGCCAGTGTTCTCTAAAGGTCTAGAAAAAATGCTGCTCCTTCGAATGTCATTATTTGCAGATAGTCATAACTTAATCACCCCATCTCAGTTCGGTTTCCGCAAGCAGCGATCTACTGAACTCGCTCTTCTCACTCAAAAAGAATACATTCTTAAAGGTTTTGAAAATAAGAAACTAGTTCTCGGCTTATTCATTGACTTCACGAAGGCTTTTGATTTTCTTGATCACAACCTTCGAATTAAAAAACTCGAAATATATGGCTATCGGGGTCAGGTTTCGCTTCTTGTTCAATCATATTTGTCTTTTCGTCAGCAGTATGTCGACATCACCGGTCAATTGTCCGATGTAAAGCCAATTAAATCAGGGGTTCCTCAAGGAAGCATTTTGGGTCCTTTTTTATTTAATCTTTATATAAATGATATCGTAAATATAAGCAATTCAACAAAATTTATTATCTACGCAGACGACACGAGCATGTTGTTTCATGGAGGTAGCCCCGCAGAACTCATTGAGAACGCAAACGTTACGTTAGCAAAGTTAAATACATGGAGTAGGTATAATGGGTTAAAAATAAATGTGAATAAGACAAAGGCTGTTTTGTTTCGTCCGAAGGGTAAAATTGTTAACATAGACGAGGATATAATGTTCGATTCTTCTAAAATAGAAGTGGTACAAGCATTTAAAACTTTAGGTGTCTTTTTTTCAGAGAACATGTCATGGGATGCTCATGTAAATTTTGTTATATCAAAACTGTCAAGCATTGTTGGCCTAGCGTATCGTCACAAAGATATTTTGCCTTTTAGAATAAAGTTGCTAATATATAACTCGCTATTTTACTCACAAATTAATTACGGCCATTTAATTTGGGGAACAACCACTCATACAAATCTACAAAAGATATTTTTATTACAAAAAAAGATTCTACGAAGCATTTGCAATGTTTCACCGGAATTTCCAACGGAAAAATTATTTAGCCAGCTAGATGTAGTAAAAATTTTTAACATGTATCGATATCGCCTATGTGTCAAATATAAAGCTGAAATTAGTATGAATGTACGACATCTTGTAAGCTTAGCTGACTTAAAAGAAAAAGTATATGCATATCCAACGAGAGTCAGGGAACCTTGGGTAGTCCCATTTTTCAGAACTAATTATGGTCTTCAAACCACTGCATTTACTCTTCCAACCACCCTCAACTACTTTTGTGCGCAACACATCGAGCTTGAAAATATGTCTGCAGATAACCTTAGGAACATAATAAGTCTTAGCCAAACTGATCAAATGTGAGTGGTATGTTTATATGCTAATTTTTTGTTATATCTATACTATTGCAATTGTGACTTTCCTGTTTTGAACATCTTGTTGATGTATCATTTGATTTTTCTGTTAAATATATTTTTCCGCTGCTGACTTTTGGGGGCTCGGGACCAGTCAAGCTGTTTTAACAGCTTTTTTCCCAAGCCCCCACCAACACTGTACCTCATTGTTGGAAATAAAGCTATTATTATCACCCTTTTTCTCCAGCAGATAGAGGTAGTTGCCTTTCTTTGTAGTTTTTGTGCCTACTTTCTGTATGATTTTATCTCTGCTATCCGTCATCCCTCAATGTAAAGAAAAGATCTAAAATGTGTGCTTTAAATGTTGTGATAGCGACAATCGTTGTAATTTTCTTTCTCTTGATTACTGTTTTCCCCAGCTCTGTTTCTGCTTTCTGTCGGCGGTCAGGCACCCGTCAAGCTGTACCTGACACCTTTTTTTCCCTGATCGCCACCATCTCATGGTGGAAATAAACATCATTATTATTATTATCTGTCGGAAGGTCTTCACGCACCGAATTTCATTCTCCACCACAGTGCCCTGGCATCAAGCGCGCCCATACTCCTGTTTACGGGGATCACACCCTGCCACGCCTTCGACAAAGTGGTGACGAAGGCCTTCGCCAAAGAATCGAACCAATGCACTAATGCGATCCGAACATCTTTCGAACTCATGAGGAAGCAAGCGGCGACAGGTACGATTGTTTATCTTTCCGTTTTTTTTTTTATCAAGACGGTGGACAACAGGCGTGCATCGTCTTGACACAAGCCCCTCCCAAAACGCCGCTCGCTCTTCCGCCTCTGGCAGAGAGAAACGCCAAAGATGCGGCAGACAGGAAAGTTTGAGCTGGAGTCGCACCGCTCGCACAAAAGACGCGGGTGTTTACTGCAGACACGATGAAAGAATTATCTGCGGACATGAATCAAGCGTGTTCGAAAAACGTTTGCTTCATTCGTATGTACGCTGCTTCAAACATGTCTGCGGACAGTTGTCGCACAGTGTGACATTACTGTCATCCAAGGAAGGAGCACGCCCGACAGTCTCTGCAGACTGTCTTGTGTACGATGTACTATTAGTGGCGCGACGGTGGCTTTAGGTTTTCATTTGTAACCTCCGATTGGTGTCATCGTTTCCCACGACATATTCGAATGTGTCACTTAGCCTCGCTTTAATGGTAAATTAATGCCGCAGCTAGCGCAGCTATTTGTCGTAATGTCTGCCTGTTTCCCGCTCGAACACGTTTCCGGAAACAGAGGAAAGTGCCAAGGCTCTGAAAGAACAGTTCCGTCTGTGTAAGCCGCTCGCCCCCAGCAACTACGCGGTGCTCAGGAACTGGATCAGGAACGCCTACAACTGCCTCGCCATGGTGAACTACCCATACGCCAGCAAGCTAATCCTGCCAGCTCCTGGACACCCCGTCAAGGTAACGGCGGCGAACCACTCTCCAGCAAGTACACTCTCCGCCGGCACGAAAGACGCCCTTGGAGCGCGCATCCGTGACGCCAGTCAATGGCCACGCTGCTCTCGCTCGCGGCAATGTAACCTTTTTAAAAGTGTGCGACGTCTATATTTTGTTTCGCCGTAACTTGCCAGAGTCCAAACGCTACGGCCCCTTCGAGCCAATCGGAGCGACGGAGGCGAACCACGTGACAGCCCTTGAGAAAGGTAAAGGGGCAAGGGCGTAACCCAAGCAGTTGGAAAGAGGGACTCCCCTCTTTCGCCAAAGCTTCGGTTCAATGATGTCCGGATGGAGCTAACCAAGGAGCTACAGTAAATAGCAATCGATCGTCATCATCATGTTGGCCTATAAGCAGCACAGCTAACGCTGTCTTAACGCATCATATTTGGGGGGACGGATGCGACTGCTTTCACTATCCTGCTCTCCTAACATGCCTATCACTAATCTAGACTTCTCCGCTTTCCTCAACGGTGAAGGAAGCGTGCAAGTTTCTCGAAAATAACTTCACGGACGTCCAGTCGCTTCTCGATGGAATTTATCGGGCCATCAGCGTGCTCAGGAATTACACTGGCAAAATCCACTGCAACGATCTGCCCGACAGTGCCGGAACACCGGACGTCCACGGTTGGCACATCCAGGTACTACATAGCATTCCTAGCCCCAAGGTGGGGTCGGAGCCAGTCAAACTAGCAGACGATTATAATATAAACTGTGTTTGGTTTTAGTAATGAAGAACTTCAGGCTCTCCCTACAAGCCAGGCCAAAAACATCACGCCTCGATTCAACAATCGTCGCCTTGGCGCCATTTCTGGATTTTTCCCGGGAAGCTTTTCAAACTGGGCTCCGTCGCTTCATATTAAAAATACAAACAAATAGCGAAAGGGGAGGAGCTTTGGCCTTGCTGAAGTATGTTTTGAAGGCTGGCTTCAATTTAAAAAAAAAAAGGGCCACAAATATCTTGTATGGGCAGTTTCTAGTACTTGGTTCATCCTCTCACGTGGGTGCATGCTAAGAATGAAGGAAACTTCATCCAAAGCAGGTGTTTTCATGTGGACAGAGACGTTATATCACACCAGTGGTGCTAAAAAGAAGAATCTGCTGTCAACTTACTTTCTGTTTCAAGTGTTCCCAGCTTCTAGGCAAAAAGTGATGATGTGAATAATTATGCATTCCTGTCTCTGTCTTCTTTTTATCGATTGTTAACACAGCTACTTGGGCATACCAAAAGGTTTTCACCCCACTGATATGTGAAATATTATTTTAGCGATTTCTGCATGTTCAAAAAACAATTCTTATAAACGATTATGTACATTCAATCCTTCATTCCAAAAGAGCACAGGCTTGGGCATTCAATTACAGAACGAACTGGGTAAAGGAAGTAAGGCTGTGGTTCAGCAAGAGAAACGCAACCCCCCAAAAAATGACGCACACATGAAAAATAATAAAGTTAGAAATAGAGGTGATTGGCTTACACGCCTTATGCCTACTTTTTCAGTCGTGCAACGAAATGGTCATGCCAATGTGCAGCAACGGGAAAACAGACATGTTTTTCGACCGTCCCTGGATCATTGAGAATGTCACAGCAAATTGTGAGAAGAAGTTCGGTCTCACTCCCGATGTCCATAAGGCGGCACTCATATTCGGAGGAAAGAACATCTCAGCAGCGTCAAACATCATATTCAGATAAACACAGTTGAAAGTGAAGGTCGCACCACCCGAAACCTTGCAAATGTCAAAGAAATTGACGAGTTTTCACTAGAAAGGTTTATTAAACAGCCCGAGTACGTCCTCACATGCAACTCGGCGACAAAACCTCACAAACTTTAAAGTGATTGCAGCAAACCAATGTTCTTCAATCCCTAGCAATTCAAACTATGCGGAGCGCATGTTCATCTGCTTCTTTTGCAGGGGTTGTGGTGACGTCGGAACGCCGAGCACTGATTGAAGAATAGTGGGTAGATCTCAAAGCAAGCTGCCACGAAGTCTATTTACTATCCTTCAACCAGAACCAATCAGAACTCAGCATTTCGACGTCACCACAACCCCTGCGAAAGAAGCACACGAACTTACGATTCGTATTAGTCTGCAGTTGTTGAACTCACTTATCAGGAGCCTTGTGGAGTCTGTACGTTCTTTTTTGTTCTTAATTAACAACTGCTGAAATGGGTAATGAAGTGCCTTGCATACAAGGGTAAACCTCTCAATGCTAGGACATGTTTACTTGATCACCATTTCGGCTGAAAAACAATGATTGATATGCTCATGACAATTTCAAATTCAGATGAGCGTGATGGTCATCGATTTTACCACCGACAAGTCTCCACGACTTGGGCTGACCCGTATATAGTCTGTACCTTAAATATAGAGCAATTATTTACAGTGATCGAAATGGCATTTTTCCTTTTTGTAGCAGGTTGTGTAGCAAGCAAAATATTGGTTTGGAGCAGCCAGCCACTCCCGCTTTTGGAGAATTCTGTTCGTACATCATTTGAGAATAAAAAGTGATTGCATCTCTAAATAAGTTCATTTATGATAGTGATCAAGGCTTTCTCTTTGATATTCTAGCATACTACTTATAACTGTTTGTGATAAGAATAGATAGAGCGCAGAAGAAAAACAGAACCGGTATTAAAATGGTTGAAAAGTGGATCATAGCGCAACACTTTTGGGATAAATCCTCTCACCTTCCCTATTTCACACTCGGTAGTTTGTTTAGCCTGTAAATATAATTTCTGCGAAATGCCAGCAAGAACCAGCAGATTCGCTAACACGGCCACCAATAAAAATGCATCCCGCAAGTTTATTGAACCTACCAAACTCAACTCTTAATATGATAAGCTACAAAAATCAACACCCAAAACTATTATAAAAAGCCTACACTTGTGCTTTAAAGGTGACACTGCTCTTTGGCGGCGTAGAAGCCGGAGTCCCGTCAAATTTCGCTGCTCTTTCGATCGACAGCTGCACGGGAACTGCCGTGACTACCGTATTCATTCAAATACATATAGACCCGTGTTTTCGTCTTCCTCTCTCTTTCACTGCTCTTTTTTTATTTTTTTAAATAGAGCTCAGGTGTTAGGCGCTTCTTCCCGTGTTTCAGGGCATCGCCGTTGGCGTAACCGCGCGCGTTGCATTATGGGACATCACACACCTATAGTACACCGATTCAATTCCCCGCTAAATTTAGCGAAGAAACGGAATTGGGTTTGTAGGTCTCTGACGTTCCAAAATGCCACAGTGCGCATTCAGTTTCCCCGCTAAATTTTGCGGTAAAACTTACGTCCCATGACATCAACACCAAACCCAAGTGGGGAACTGAATTGGCGTTGAGGTCATATGACATCTATTTTGCCGCTAAATCTAGCGGAGAAACTGAATGTGTTCCTAGGTGACTTAACACAGTCATGTGACGTAATTTTCCAAGCTAAATGTAGCGGGAAAACTAAATCGGTATTGAGGTCACATGGTGCCAAGTTTCCGGCTAATTTTAGCGGGGAACTATGGGAGGAGGAGAGGGTATGAAGGAGGACGAGGAGGATGAGAAAGAGGGGTCCTTCGCACCCTCCCCTCCTCATCGTTATATAATTTATAATATAGTAAATAATTAATTCATATATTTATATATTTATATATATATAAATGTAATACATATACATACAGGTTTTTTTTTATTATTCTTGCAGTTTTGTTTTTAAAAAAGCCATAAAAGCTACACTTATGCGGTTGGTGCGAGTGAGTTATAGGCCCAGGGGCACATTATATGGGTAGCGGTTTCGGTAAGGCGCCCGCGCAATTGTTCCGTCTCTTATCTAGCCCCAGCTTTGTACCTGCCGCACGAGTGGTAACTTCAGCGCACTACTGCGCTTCTCACGCGCTTAAAGCCTCTACAAATTACTAATTTAGGGGTTTCGGACGACCCTCAGCAAGTTTCTAATTGGAACCCTCTGTCTATTTTCAGTAATTATAAAGTTAATTGGTGAATTTTAATTAGTTAGCCGGCTTATCGCAAAGATTTGCCACCCACATAGTGTTCCCCTGGGCGTATAACTCGCTCGCACAAACCGCATAAGTACAGCTTTCAAGGCTTCTTTTACAACAAATCTGTAAGAGTAAAAAAAAACACCCGGCACATAAATATATATAAATAAATAAATAAATAAATAAATAAATAAATATATATATATTTATATATATATATATATATATATATTGTGACAGTAGGGCATTGATGTGCAACGAGCGGGACAAAAAGGAGAAAAAGAAGAAGAAGAGGTGGGTTCTAGACGAGAGAAGGACGAAGTGGGAGCAACGAACAAAGCGATCTGTAACATTTTGGTGTCAGAAGTGGGATCTGCAAAAAAATGCCCTTCACACGACAACAAGCCCGGTCTGGCGAACCTTCTCCCGAGGACACTAGCAACACTGAAGGTCCAGTTACCTACGCCCAACTGAGGGATCTGTTCGCGGAGCAGAGACAAGGCTTCGAATCAACGATGGCGGCTATGGTCCAGGCGCAGCTGCAACCCGTTACATCTGCGCAAGAAGACCTTCGACAAAGAATTATAGCGCTAGAGGAAAGGAGAGACTCTGAGAATCGGACCGACTCAGCAACAGTACGTACATTTTCGGCCACCTCGAATCCCCTTCGTTTGAAACTGAAGCCTTTCGATGGTAGCGGGCCACTTGACCTTTACCTCGAGCAAGCTAACATTGTTGCTCAAGCGAACCAATGGTCCGAAGATGAAACAACTTACGCTCTTGCGGCACAACTACAGGGACCAGCCATCGCGATATTGGCCCAACTTCAAGGAAGAGCTCTAACCTACCAAACGTTGGTAGCGGCACTTGAAGACCGCTTTGGCGACAAACATCTACAACACGTCCGCTATGGCGAGTTACGTTGCCGTCGACAACAGCCGGGGGAAACACTCCAAGTCCTAGCAACGGAAGTTGAGTGCCTAGCGCGAAAAGCATTTGTGGGAGTTGCCGCCGACACTTTTCACGTTCTCAGCACTACTGCCTTCGTCGATGCCATTGCGGACACTGACGTTCAAAAATTTGTTCGACTTGGAGGGCCGAAGACGGTTCGAGAGGCTTTGGCTAAGGCGTTGGAGATCTCAGCCATCCAGAAGGCAACAGCAAACGCCCAGGCTTCTTGCCCGGCACAGTTACAGCCAACTACTCATCTGGAGACGCCTGGAGCACGCCAGCAACCTGAAGGTCACCAACGAGTTAACACTAAGAGGCGCTGTTTTCAATGCGGGCGACAGGGACACTTGGCTGCAGAGTGTTACAGCGCGTCGGGAAACGGATATTCCGGTCCACAGGGGCGGGATCGGGTATAGAAGACCAAGTCCCCCTCGTCTCTCTTTCAAGGAGTTTTACTGGTCTTCCAACTACCAAAGTGGAGATTCAAGGAATCGGGGTCCAAGAAAGCCTCCTTGATACTGGAGCAGCGGTTTACATAATCGACGCGACGCTTGTACCGGCTGATTGTAATGTTTCCCGGATTGCTCCACAACTTTTCACAGCCAATGGGGTCAAAGTTCACACCGGTGGACAAGTGAAGTTGCTGGTCACTGCGCTCGGTGAGACGTCGTTGGTGGACTTCGTAATTTTGTCGAATTCCGTCTCTCCGATCATTCTGGGTTATGAGTGGTGCCAGAAAAACGGATTTTTTAAGTTAACCCCGAACAGAACAAGGCCACCAAAACCCCGCATCCACCCATGGAAACGTTACACGCCAGCATTCCACGATGCGAAAGTATTTTTGTGTGGCTTGTGTACCTCGTTCGCTCATTTTCTCTCGTCGCCGTGGAAAAGTGGCACCTATTTCTAAAGTTTTTGTCTCAATATACCAACATCATATGTGCTCAAGTACAGCTATCGGATGACTTAAACGTATGCGTTAAAGACTCTGCTACAATACCTGCCGAGACTGCTTCAATGATACGCCTGACTGTAAACAACAAAAAGGTTTACGGTGAAGCTGTTTTCGACTCGTGGCTCTGTGCTAAACCAGGGAAGGAACTAGCTGCACCCCGGACACTCGTGGCTTGTACCAATGGAGAATTCGTCGCTCTTGTCGTTAATCTAGGTACCAACGAGATCACTCTCAATCCAGGGAAACAGATTGGTGTACTCCAACCGTTGGCCAAGGACAAGACCTCAATACTTGCGAGTATTTCTCTAGGGTCAGACAACGAGTGCCGTTTTAACAGTCAGGATACTTCTTTACCGTGGGAACAATTTAAGTTTGGACCAGAATTGAGTGTCGAGCAGAAAACAAAAATCAAGAGGGTATTGTTGTCACATCGACACTGCATCGCCCTGAGTCCGGACGAACTTGGATGCACACCGTATGCGACACATACCATTGACACCGGTGACAGCCGACCAATACATCAGCCACTACGCCGCCTAGCACCAACAGAGCGTGAAACCATCAAACAGCAAGTGACTGAGATGCTCGACCACGGTGTGGTGAGTCCATCAACGAGCCCATGGTCATCACCAGTAGTGTTAGTGAGAAAGAAAGATGGTACTGTGCGGTTTTGTGTAGATTACAGGAAGCTTAATAGTACCACCAAGCTCGATGTGTACCCTCTTCCACGTCTTGATGACACCCTTGATCGACTGCAGGGAGCGGAATACTTCACAACATTGGATTTGATGTCGGGGTACTGGCAGGTACCACTCGATAAAAGGGACGCTGAAAAGTCAGCCTTCATCACACCAGATGGTCTCTACCAATTCAACCGTCTTCCCTTTGGCCTTTGCAATGCCCCAGCGACATTTCAAAGACTCATGGACCGAGTTTTGGGCAATCTGAAGTGGACAATGGCGCTGGTGTATTTGGACGACGTTGTAATCTACGCAAACACTTTTGAAGAACATCTTCGAAGGCTCTCACTCGTACTTGACGCCATAAGTGATGCCAACCTTCGTCTAAAGCCCCAAAAGTGTTTTTTCGGCTTCAAAGAGATCACATACTTGGGACATGTGGTAAACAAAAACGGCGTTAAACCTGATCCCTCCAAGCTTGAGGCTTTGTTTGAATATCCGACGCCAACAACTATCAAAGACGTCAGAAGTTTTTTGGGATTTGCGTCATATTTCCGCCGTTTTATTGTTAACTTTGCTACCCGCGCTGCCCCCTTGAATTACTTACTTCGGAAGAACGTACCATGGCGATGGGGAAACGAAGAGCAGTCCTCGTTTCAAGACCTAAAGATGGCCCTTCTAAACGCCCCAGTGCTTGCTCACTTCGACCCGTCCTTGTCAAAGACAATTCTCCACACGGATGCTAGCGGGCAAGGACTTGGAGCTGTACTACTTCAAGAATTTCCAGACGGTACTCAAAGAGTAATTTCGTACGCAAGTCGCCGGCTTACACAACAAGAAGAGAGGAATCATTCATCTGAATTAGAATGTCTGGCCCTTGTCTGGTCGGTGCAGAAATTTCGCCCTTACCTTTATGGTCGCCATTTTACTGTTGTGACAGATAATTCAGCATTGACCTGGCTTCAGAGCAAACGAGACTTGACGGCAAAACTGGCACGCTGGGCGATTCTACTGCAAGAGTATAATTTTGAAATCATACATCGTAGCGGACGTAGTCATCAGGACGCTGACTTTCTATCTCGCAACCCACTAGACAAGATCCCTGAGGCCCCGGAGTGTGACACTTGTTTTTGTGGTGCGACTTTCGACCTACGTCTCAGTCAATGTCAAGATAACGAAGTACAAGATATCGTACAGCGCCTCGCATTATCCGGTTCGACAGACATTTTACGGCGACTGCGTCGAGCATACCAAGTGCAAAATGGCCTTCTCTGTCACAGAAATCCCGGGCAACAACAATGGCTACCGGTGATTCCAGCTTCTCTGAGGGCTACCGTGTTGAATCTCTGCCATGATGACCCCACAGCGGGTCACCTCGGTCGAGATAAGACTCTGGCCAAACTTTCCGAACGCTATTGGTGGCACGGATTCCGGAAAGATGTTTCCGGGTATGTCGCGTCCTGTGAATCATGTCAAAGGAGGAAATTGCCCGGTATTTCACCTTTCACCGAGATTCATCCGACTCAACCACCGCAAGCTGCTTTCGAACTTATTGGACTTGATCATTTAGGTCCATTTCCGAAATCACAAAAGGGCAACCGTTTCATTATTGTTGCTGTTGACCACCTTACAAAGTGGATTGAGCTACGTGCCGTGCCTACAACGTCAGCTAATCACATTGTGGAGTTTCTACGTGAGCAAATAGTACTTCGCCACGGCGTGCCCCGCACCGTACTTACTGACCGGGGAACTCCATTAGCTCTCGTATTTTTAAACACGAGATGGTAACTCATGGAATACACCACGCCCAGTCAGCACCCTACCATCCCCAAACCAACGGACTCGTCGAGCGTGCTAATCGAACTATTGCCGATATATTGTACGCTTATGTTAATGCTTCACATGACAATTCGGATGTGTACGTACCATACGCATCATTTGCTTTGAACACGTCGCAACAAGCAAGTACCACGACGACCCCTTTTAAACTGGTGTACGGTAGAACTCCGGTTCTGCCACAGGAATCAACGTTATCCACTACGTGGAACCAAAGAAGGCAAGAAATGAAAATTTCATTTTGAGGACAGGCTCAATGAGGCTCGCCGCCGGGCTCGCGTCGCAATAACCAGAGCCCAGCAGCGGATGCTAACCAATCACCGACAGGACGACCGAATGTCCCCCATCGTGCCAGGGGACCTTGTTCTTGTACGCCGTCCCGTTAGAAGGAAAGGAAAAGCAACCAAGCTACTTCCAAAATACAGAGGACCCTGTGAAGTGCTTCGACAAACCGGACCCGTGAGCTACTGGCTACGAGACCTCAATGCACCCCGAGAAGCATCCCGGACTTTCCCGGCTCACCGTAGTCAACTGAAGCTCTACGTGTCAAGACAGACATTCAGTCAAGACCAGCACGGGACACAGACTGCCGAGGACGGACAGTCAACCAGGAGGGGGCAAAATGTGACAGTAGGGCATTGATGTGCAACGAGCGGGACAAAAAGGAGAAAAGAAGAAGAAAGTGGCTCGTAGACAAAGAAGGACGAAGTGGCAGCAAGAAAAAGCTTCTGTAACAAGATAAATACACGGTGAGAGGGTTCAACGGGCCGTTGGACGTAAAACGAACGTTGTGGAGTTCCATAAGGGCCTTTACTTTCCAACGTTTCAAGCGAGGGACCGCTTTTCTTAGGGCCTTTGCCATCCCACCCTAAGGTCCTTATATGCTCCCCAGAAGGGGGACATATATTACATGAACTCTATCCACCCTAAAGAAAGCGGTCCCCGCTTGAAACGTTGGTAAAGTAAAGGCCCTCCTGGAACTCCACAACTTTCGTTATATATATATAATATATATATATAGATATATATATTATATATATATATATATATATATATATATATATATATAGCAGTTGTTTTAAATTATCAAATTACAAAAAAAACATCTAATTTCATAATTGCTTTCAGAACTTGCATCGATTTTTGCTCGCATAGTGAATAAGGCTAGTTCAAAACATACCCGAAACGAAAAGCTGGTATATGTATTCTCTGAGTGTTACTTTCCTAGCTGTCTAACGTTCAGGAAGGGCTATTTTCATGCGTTGTGTACTCGTTGTTTGAGCTGCAGGACATTTTAAAGTGGAAATCAAGAAGAAAATAAAACAGCATGATCCCCTTAGCTTTGCTGAACCAGATTAACCGCACCTTCTGGCAACTATATATGCCTTTGGCGATTCCATCCACTGCCGGGTGTGAGAGACGGAGCTTGCGTACTTTCTCGCGAGCTGAAACAAAAACGGCATCAAGCAAAAATAGGGAACGAATATAAGGAAAGAAAAAAAAATTGTCCGTGGAGATCGTAGAACATAGGATAACTGGGAGTGCCTTCGTGCACGCGTGCGTTTGTAGAGTTATAACATCTCCGCAAATTTGCCGCCCAACCTTTTGTTTTATATGCACACACTGTTGTTTTTTTCGAAAGCCAGCAGTTATTTATATGTTTGTTCTTTCCCATGCTGATGACAAGCGTTGCAGCACTCGGTGTCTTCACGCTGACACACACAGACCGAGGCACTTTAAATTGAATAAATTAACAAACTTTGTATTTCATTCACTACCTTAGGGCACCAAAGACGTTTCATGTAAAACAGTTGCCACTGTACCGAGTACAGCCTACCCCGATTTTTTTCTTCTGATATATATATATCTATATATATATATATATGGGCGGTTTCATTTGGATTCAGGCAACGAGTGGCAGTCATATTTTTTATTTTGCTTCAAGTTTTTATATTTTGTGGAGCGTGTTCCAAGAAGAACAATCCTTTTTATTTTAATGTCCTGACATGATTAGTTCATGAGAAAAACATCTCAAAGAAGCGAGAAAAAACGACGAGGTTTTGAAGATTGTCGTGTGTGGCGTTTTTGAATCACTCTCAATCTCAAAGTATTCAAAAGAGAGCGTCTATATTGTTTTAGCGCAGGGCTTCAACACCAACGTGGTTTTCTCGTGTAAGTTTAAATTGGCATCTATTTGCAAAAAAAAAAGTCAACAGCCCCGGACCGGCGCCCCCTTGCCAAAAGAACCACAAAACCTGTTTTGTTCCTTGCCGCAAAGAGTGTGTTTACTCAATTCCGATGTCGTGTGGTGCCCGATACATCGGCCAAACGGGGCGCTGCTTAAACGACCGCCTGAGATAGCACGCGAACGAGGTTAAAAAAGCGGTTTCCAACGGTTCAGAGGTTATTCACCACCCGATTGCCAAACACGCATCGGAATGTACTTCCTGCTCGGCCGTCCTTTCCTCTACTACGAGAATCAGGGGTCACCCCTCGAGATAGGGTCGGGAGATTCTGGAGGCCTTCGCCATGAGTCGAACCAAGGACCACATCGGTCACCTCTCCATTGCCCTTTCGGGGAAAGTGATAACATTTCTTAGTTCGGAGCTTTCCTCCCCGTTCCTGACAGCGACGTACTCTTGACGGCAAAGTGCTCCTCCTTTCCACCCTTTTTTTTCACCCCCCCCGCCTTTTTTTTTTCCTGTATATAAGCAAACTCATGGTGTCATTAAATGTGGGGTGGAGGAAGTGGCCGAGTGGGCTAAAGCCCGTTCACACAGTTGCGTTTGACTGCGTTTGACTGCGTGCGGCAGCGAGACACCAGGACATCCCCTGCTGCTTATATCGCGTGCCAAGAAGATTCTTGATTGGATTCCACGCTTCATACGAACACAGATGTGCCGGTGACCCGCTTTCGGTTCTCGCCGCAACGCAGTCAAACGCCTTCAAACGCAAGTGTCTGAACCGGCTTAACCGTCTCAGCTCGGAGCGTGGAGCGAAAGCTTGCGCTGGGAACCTCCTGGGTTCGATTCCCCACTGGCCCCCGCCCGTTTCGATCTGGATGAGTTTCGTAACCGGCACGCTTCGTGTAATCACTATTCGTGATGCACGTTAAAAATCCCAGATTAGCGGTTGTACTGCACTATCTACAGCCAACGTTACTAAAACCACTCAGTTGGGAAACTGCCATAGAGCCTGGCCGATCCGTACTTGAGAACCGAGCTAATGACGATCGCAACACCGCCATTTTTCCCGCAGCGTCCAGTCCTGGAACTGCACGGCTGCAGGTCGAGTCGGGCAAGGGCCAGTGGCGCCATCTAGCAGGGTCATCTCGCAGTAGCTATGTAAAGCTACTTTCATGTTTCAACTCGTCGCTAAAGGGTGGCGCTGTTATCGTATTTAGCTCGGTCTCGCTGGACGCCAGCGGCCCAGGTTTCAAGGGTGAGTTTCCCAACTGAGGGTTTTAGTAACGTTGTCTACAGCTAAGAGACCGATTACCCGTCGTGGCGCCCATAGAGTTATTATAATGTACGCTAGAGGTTCAAGTGGCGCTAGTGTGCTGCTGCAAATTGAAGCAGACAGCAACCAGTCGGAAATCGACTTCCGGTAATGCATTTCTATGGGAAATAGCGAGTGCATTTTCTCGGTGCGCTCGATTATAAGAGCGCGCAGTACGAAATATCACGAATCTTTCGTACGTACTGGCACATTGGAACATTTCTCAGTCACGCAGATGAAATAATTGGTCGGTTACGGCGTTTTTATTTGAAATTCGTGGCATGAAAAACAGTGCTAAAACCGCTTCGTACATGTACTTATGTGCACTGTCGGACACTATAGCGCGAACAGGGCATCGGCGCTTTCTAACATACGAAGGACATGTGGAAAACCAAGAGAGACGGCAAGAACTACGCAGTAACACTGGATAAGTAACTCCTTGTGCATGCAGGCGATCAAAATAAATTGAAAGCCACGTAATATAGTCCGATTTGCTATAAATAAGTACTGCTTTATTCTTTCTGCTCATGAATATGTGCAAAGATGCATGTTCTGGGTTCAAATCATCAACCGCACACTCCAAATATTTGCAAATAGGGAGAAGTCAGAGAACAGGTGCCCGATAAAAACTGCCCGACATAGGAAGTAATAAAAAGGCACACCGTTCGTAATCCACGTACTTTATTTCTTACATTTGAATGTTTTTAACCGATCGTAAAGATGCACGACGGAGTCATTTTCATAGAGTGACAGGACGGGCATGTTAGCAATATATAAGCGCCACCGCAATGCTAGCGAACCTTGAACACACTCTACATTCTTTTCGATCGTTAGTTTGCTTAGAATCGTCGCTCGTTTTGACATACCTGCCATGGAACATAGGTTTGGGCCTGAAATATAGCGAAGCTTAACATCGTTCAGTGGTAAAGAAAAATGCTGTAATTAAAGCAATTACACTTTTACAATATTAATAAATGTACATACTATCCGGTAAAACCGAAAGAATAAAATTTATTTTCCGGCAAAGAGACAAATTTCACGCGCGTTTTCCCATAGAAATGCACAGGAGCACCGCAAAAGTAGACTGGTCGCTGTCTGCATCAATTTGCCTCCCGGAAGTCGCATAGACACTAGCGCCAGCTGAACCTCTAGCGTACATTATAATAACTCTATGGTGGCGCCATAGAGTTATTACAATAAACCAACGTTATTTAACCACTCAGTTGGGAAACTGCCATAGAGACAGCCTTCAAAATGTGGCCCCAATCTGTCCTCCCGCACCGAGTTAATGACGAACACAACGCCACCATTTCTCCCGCAGCGGCCATTCGAGGAACCGCACGTCGCTTTGATTTCGGCTGTAATCGGCCACTTAGGCGCCGAAACAGATACAGTGGAAGACAGGGGTGCCACCCCCGTCTCCCCAGGGGACGCGCCGCGTCTTCCTACCGAAGTTAAAATGCACCTAGGTCGGAACGCGCCACCTGAAAGCACCGCTGAGGCATGGTTGGATAAAAACAGTATTAATTGTGGCACAAAACCTTGCAAACTAAAGATTTTAGAAACATCACGCGCCCCTCATTTTGTACTAAACTCCAATAAATTTAATACAAAAAGAGTATTTTCCGTTTGTTTTTACGCAAAAAAAGGCTTTCTAAAAGATCAAGGTGACCACAGTATACAGACAAATGACAAAGAGTGGCGCTGTTGTCGCATTTAGCTCGGTCTCGGTGGACGCCAGCGGCCCAGGTTTTGACGGTGAGTTTCCCAACTGAGTGTTTTAGTAACGTTGCAATAAACTATGTGGGTGGCGCGGCGGGAGCACTTCCGGTCTGGGGCGGTGGGCAGAAGTCGCCGTGCGAGACATGCATTCCTGTGTTCTCTCGGAAGAAACCAGACAAAAAAACCTGCCTTCTCGTCAAAATGCTGCGACGGGGGCTGTACCAAGAGAGCCTGGAAAGGTTTGAAGATCAGTTTTCATGTGTTTCTGCCCCCTCCGTTCGTCCGAGAACGTGGATAGTAGCCGTGAAAAGGGCAAACCAGATGCTGTCGAACTACGATTGCTTGTGCGGGCAACACTTCGTGGTCGCCAGATGTATTTGTTTTGTTCCAACATGAACGAGAGAAAACCGTCACGTTGTCCGAACCACCCACGGGTTCAGTGCGTCTTCAAATTCACACGGACACCTGATCGTTCGAACTTTCGTCTGCTCTTTCAAACTTGTCTGCTTTTTGTCGTCTTCTCGTTCAAACAAAAGTGGCCCGTAGACCAAACTTTGACCCGGTGCTTGCAATAAGAAGTAATTGCAGGCCTCTAAAGACTTAAGTAGGCTCGGTGTAAACAGTAGATACAAGATGTTGATCATTGGTACCAGTGGCCATCACCGACTTGTTACGCTTGGTCTGTTCCCGCTTCCGATTTTCTGTATCGACGTCGATCATCGCCGCTACCTTCTACACTTTTGCAGCACGAGCGACGTCGCGACCGAAAATAGCTAGAAGAATCTCATCATGGTTTTGGCGTCCATTCTGCGGCGTTCATGCGAATGAATCGCCGCACGTCAAGTTACTGTAAACGACTAAATTTTCGCGATGACCTAATTTTCGCGAATCGCCTACAATTCGCGAAAAATACGTCCCGGGAACACTTCGGGCAATATGTGGACGCGACAGAAGCTACACTCGATTTGCGAAAATTAGAACCCGCGAATAATTTCAAATTTTCAGCTTTGGCCCTATTCGCGAAAATTTCAGCCCGCGAAAATTAAGTCGTTTACAGTATTTACGCAAAGTTTAGCGGCGTAACGAGCCTTGATAATTTCGCTCAGGCGATTAAAGTGGTAAGACATTGCTATGAGGGCGTAGAACCGACAATTCCAACAAGAAAAAGAGTATGCAGACTCACACAGACGCCGACAACGTGACATTCCAATGGTTTGTTGACGCGGGACGCGGTGCTTCTTGGCCGCACTCCATCGCGCATGCGTTCGAACTGTCGTCTGCTCTTTCAAACTTATCTGCTTTTTGTCGTCAGCTGGTTCAAACAACAGCGGCCCGCAAACCAAACGTTGACCCGGTAATTGCTATAAGAACTAAGTGCAGGCCTCAAAACACTTTTGAAGGTTGGTTGAGATAAGTAGGCTAAGTGTAAACAGTAGATACAAGAAGATGTTGATCAATGTTACCAGTGG
>JABSTQ010002358.1:0-23939 GCA_013358835.2 Ixodes persulcatus | reverse complement strand
GTGCTAGTAAACTTTCCCAATTAAATCTAAACACTGATATTGTTAAAGGGGCGATGCAACAATTTTTGTACTTTGACCAAATACCGTTAAGAACGGATCCCTGACGTTAATGACCTATAAAACACGCGTTCGTTTTTCACCCCGGGCAATACAAGTCCCCGAAAAAAATGAAAGAAAAACGAGCAGCGTTCACCCCCTCAACTCGCAGCCAGAACAAGCTGCCACGTGATCTGGAGCCGATTATATGCCGCCAATGTTGATCAGAGCCACGCACTGGGGTTGGCAAGGCACAGGACACGCACTGAGTTCCAGACATTGTTAGGGTTCGGCTATTGTCGTCATTGTGGCGATTGGACACGGGCCACTACCCGAATGCTTCTCGAGCTAGTAATTATCACAAGCCCAAATCGAGTGCCCACACAATGCTCGGGGCCAATCTATGAAACGCATTCAAATATCGTCATTGGGGTGTAGTGCGATCCTCACGTTACGTCATCACATCTTTCAAAGGAGAGATTGAATGAAAATGATTGATTTTGTCCTTGAAATTACACCGCAACAAAGAAGTTTCTTGGCCAGTGGCGTTGCGTGCGAGTATCCTTGAGTCCCACTTGTGTCAGTAGGCCCGTGTAAAGTGAAAAACATTCCAATTGAATATCGTTGCAACGCCCCTTTAAGGGGTATTCACACGAGGGAGAAATCCCCGGGATTTCTTCCTCGTGTGAATACCCCTTAAAATGGGTCAAGGAATTTCTGTCTAATCGCTCTCAGTTTGTCTTTGTTAACAACCACTCATTAACCCTCTCCCAGTAACATCAAACGTCCCACAAGGATCCGTCCTCGGGCCCCTCCTGTTCTTAATATACATAAATGACTTACCATCGCATCTGTCATGCCACATTCGTGTGTTTGCGGATGACCGCGTTATTTATCGTACAATCACTAACACCTCTGATCCGACATGCCTGCAGAATGACCTTAACCATGTGCAAGAATGGTGCGACTGCTGGCAAATGACCCTTAATCCCAGCAAATGTAAACTTGTATCATTCCATCGTCGCCGCAACCCCTTCCTTTTTTCCTATACAATTGCTAGCGTCACGGTCGAATCGGTACAATCATTTAAATACCTAGGTGTAACACTGTCGAACAATCTATCGTGACGCGCGCATACTACTAACGTTATATCAGCAGCAAATAAAGTCCTTGGATTTCTTAAACGTAATTTACGCCACATGCCCCGAAGCACGTACGTTTACTAGCGTACAAATCACTTGTTATATCAAAACTCGAATACGCATCTGCCGTCTGGAACCCTCACCAAGCATATATTAGTAATGAACTTGAATCTGTTCAAAATAGATCCACAAGGTTCATTCATTTTGCCTACTCATACGATATCATCCGGCCTGACACTTCTTTCTCTTCGCCGTCGCACTTCCAGCCTCTTTCCCAAGTTTTACTACAGCTCGCTCAATCCTTACGTTGTCCCCCCATCACGCATATCTCCGCGCATTGGTCATCCACTTCAAGTAACACTCCCAAGTGCCCACACCTACGACTTTTTTAGCCTCCTTTTTTTCTCAAGCAGCAGCAGACGGCCTTCCCCACCACGTCGCCCCCATCACATGTCCATCCGCATTCACGGAGACTGTCGTCAACCACCTTCCGACATGAATGTCTGTTAAAATGCTTTTATATGTAAGCCCACTCCTTATGTAATACCCCTAACGGGGTCTTTAAGGTAATAAAATGAATGACAAAAAAACACCTGTTCGGGCGGCTGTTTACCTCTGCACGCTACTGTTATTTGTGCGTTCGCGTGGTCACGGCTTAAAATCTGTGCCCCGTAGTCGTCACCGCTCAACGTTACCGCGGGACCCGAGCTCGCCGCAAGCTATTCAATTTTCCTTCGTCCAAGCACGTCGAAACCGGGAGCCAGCAGCGCGGCCTCGAATGCGTTCGAAACGTCGCCGTCGACGGTACTGTTGCGTCGTCAACTGTCAAAAGCGGGAAGACCCTCGAAGTGAACTTCTACAGATTCCTATCGAAACCGTGCCAAGTCGAGGGGAGGGAACGATACTAGCCGCCCAGCGCACTGAGTAAGCGAGACTTGTTTTCCTCGCCCTCCAGGTTGTTCTGCTAAGGCACGGCCACTCGATCAAGCGGCCGTGGCATGCATCGAAACGTGCGTCTTGCGAAGTGAAGCGATCCGATTGAACTACATCGAGCATGCGCGCGCACCAACGCACCACAGAGCGAAGCAAACATGTGCTGAAGGCGGAGCTCCTACTGCTGATCTTATGTTCCGATTAAGCTTATATCGCAGTTGTTGTTCTTTGCGGGTTTTATGGCGCAAGAGCTACGATGGCCAGACTGCGGCAAACTAGGTAAACTAAAATGAACTAGAAATGATGTGCTAAGGAAGTACTTCCGCTATAGTTTGTGTGAAATCGCTATATTTTCTAGAAAAGCTTGGAGACGGTCAATTGGTATTAGAGGCTGCTCCCCTAGGAACAGGGTAGGGTGGAAAGGGATACAGTACTTGAAAAGCTCAAGAAAATGACCGCATCTCCACGTGGTGAATGATGTTGATCGGGGCGAAGCTCGGGTGGTGCTGATGATACTGATTTTGGTCATAGGTATAGACCTTATGCGAAATTGCTTTGTGGTCTGACAACACTGAAAGCGTCGCCATTTTGATGTTGGCAAGCGCTGTCCGTACCGAAGCACGGTGGAGGCATCGGAAACAGCCATACCGGCGACGTGCGATGGCGCAGGAACTGCTTTCCGCCTTCTGACCATATTATGTGGACGAACAGTTTAAGCAACCTACCGCAACTGTCTGAAAAAACTTTCGGAGGCCTGTGCACGCTGGCGGCAACGTCGTCGAAGCAGCGGACCAAGTCCTACGCCTTCGCTGGAAGCTTGTTGTCGCCAGCGTGTGCACAGGCCTCCGAAAGGACTAGGCCGTCATGCCTTTCATCTTTGAGAACACTTTTAATTCTTTTTTCGATGCGAATACGCTTGAAGTCGTACTGTTCAGCGGCATACTGCTCCACGCAAATACATGACTCCAAATTAGTTTTTTTTACTTCTTCCTGGCAGAGGGTTTTTTGGTGGAACACTCGGTGTTCTAAAAGAAACTGTGCCCTGTGTGCAATATTGTTCAAGCGTTGCAAAGGGCTAAAATTGGTTTCAGATAGCATTGACCCCAAGCACAGTTGACGGATGTTGCGCTATTAATGAAGATTTGTTCAACCCTGACAAAATAACTGCAGTGACTTTCCCAAAACTACCCCCGAGCTTCTTAGCACAAAACAAAATTTCTACCTCGGCTGCGACAAAAAGAAAAAAAAATGAAAAAGAAAAGGAGGTTGTAAAATGATGTTGGCACCGCCTGTGTTGCTTCATTCGACGTCCGTAACGTAAATGTTTGCCGCCGCCGACATCGAAGTTTTAGCCACTGCGATGAACGTAACCATACCACTGTTAACCATACACATCTTCAATTATGGTTGGTGGTGTAGATTATTAAAACTGCCGTCTTTTTGCCTCGCTCAACAGCCTTGGTCTCGTCCGCATGCATTGAGCTGCTTGCGCATCAAAAAAAAAAAAAAAAGGCAGGCCGCCATTACAACGTACATAGAAGAAAAAAAGCAGGTCATAAACAAATTTGGTACAACTTCGTGAAAAGATTAGGGCCCAATTCAATAGTTGTAAATGGCTTCACGCCGAGCGATAACGTCCGCATGTTTCTTCGCGTTGTCACCGATTGTTTTTGTCAAAAGCTGCGTCTCAAGTAACAAATAAAAATGATAAAAAAAAGGTAAACCCTGTTGACTTTTCCGTTCACGTCACGCACGAATCAAAGGTTTATCGCTGCATCCGCAGCGGAACGCAGCAATCGTTGGCATAGCATCTCTCGCAAGAAGCGCGGTCGCTTATTTACATGGGGTCTTTGCCGGTCGGGTCTCTGGTTTCGTTTTCTCGCCACTAACAAGATGGCGGACGTAGTTCTCGGCGCGCTACTAGATGGCGCTCTAAATTTCGTTGACGCTTTGCCGCCGCTTCCCGAGCTCTCAACTCCGGGTCCGCTTGGCGTTTTTGACGCTGTGCAGCAGCTTCTCGCGCCCTGGTCTCCGGAGCAGCTTGCTGTCTACGTAGACGCTGAGGCGCTGCATGCCGAGCTTTTCGGTCCTTTTCATTCATGGCAGTAGGAGAATTTGTGGTTTTCTTCTTTTTCTTTTTTTAAGCAGACAGATGGGATGGCATCTCAGAACCCCCTACTCTTTTTTTTTTTCTTCTTTTTCTTTATTCATAATTTTTCTTCGTCTTTTTTTTGCCAATTTTTTTTTCACCCGTTGTATGCCACGGTGCTACAATAACAGCACCAGGCAAAAAGGCCTCGGATATTATGTCTTCCCGAAAGAAAGCAGCACGGCAAAGAAAGGTAAACAGAGCCGGACAGAGCGGCAGGAAAAATAGCGTTTTTCCATTTGTTTCGCTATTTGCTTCATAATTTATATCCACCTATTGCACGTCAGCTAAAAAGTGTAAGATTACAGGGCACGAGACACACACCGTGCCGAAGTGTTCCGTACGTCGGAATCTCTCTGAGCATTCGCTCCGTAGCGATCTATCCGTTGGTCTATCTCCACTAAGGTTGGTGAGGCCGTTTTGAATACACTTTTTGCTCAATGAATTTTGGTGGTTATAACTGTTAATGTGACGACATGTTTTAAGCACAACTGTGCTTCAAAAGATAAGGACGATCACTCAAAAAAAGCAGCGATTCTTGATATGCATCACTTGAAATAAAACAACTTTTTTTGGAAGCGGTTTTCATTTTTTTTTCATACAAAACGTAAAAAACACTACATAATGCAATTTAGAAGTGCAACACTTACCGGCAGAAATGTAACAAACGAGCCTAACCTATTTTGTGGTGGTCTATTAGGCTGGCGCTACTGATCCAGAAAAAAGCTTCCAGCGTCGGGCGACTCTTAGCGTTTGGATCTTGCGCAAACAAAACGAAACTGATAGAAACTGTACACGAAAAATCTTCTCCACCCCAAGTTTTCAGGTATCTTGCATGGTTGCTTCTTTTTGAGAGATGACAATTGTTACGGCGCATCAGGCATGGCCTTTCTGTAGATAATTTCTTCTCTGTGTGCAGGCTTCTCCCCGCAGTTCATCCGTACCCTGTCGCGCAGGCTGTCAACCAGAATGAAACAACTTTTAGAAAACTATCGCTCACCGAGAAAGTCTATTTTGCTCCTCTTACTTCATTGTTGATTAATCGTTATGCACAAGAATACCAAGCTCAGTTTTTCACCAACACATTTGACACTGTTCCACGGTGCTACACAAATTTAAGAAGATGGTCCCTCGAATTTTCTTGTTCTTTGCCATTCAACTAGATGTTCAGTTTCCAAGTTAATTGAGACATCCGAGCAGCCGGAAAGCTCGAGTAGTGGCGTCGTTGTTTTTTTCCTGCGGCCGCAGTGGGACCACTGCGTAAACGGCCAGTGTTGGGAAGTACTTCAAGTACATTGTACTTAAAGTACTACTTCAAGTAGGTTTAGGAAACTTGTACTTTACTTGAAGTACATTCTCTGAGTATGCACTTGTACTTTACTTAAAGTATTTTGTTCTGGTACTTTCCGAGGAAAGTACAATTCCCTACTTCAAAGTACATTCCCCAAATTTGGTCTCTTTAATTTTATATCAGGAAATGATGCTTTGTCAACTGCGAAAAAATACTGGAAGGGATATTATACTCTTAGCAGAGACGTGAGCAGACGACACATCGCTCCGCTTGTTTTGGGGGCGGCTTTCCAGTAGCTTTTTGAACTCTCGATACTTCTCGGTTGGTCGGCGCAAGCGAGGAGGTTTAAAATATTATGAGAACAAAATTTATGATAATCTAGCACTTAAAACTGTGGCGCGGGAAAAATAAACTTTCAAGTTGAAGAAAAAGGCAACAGAGGAGAACGTCACAATGCTTTGAAACATTTTCTTTCGTCTTTTCCTTCGACTTGAAAGTTCCTTAATTTTTTTCGCACCCCAATTTGAGGGGTTACATTATGATTAATTATCACCAGCTCTCTTTCACTTGCAATGTTTTTTTGTTTTTTTTTTTCATTAAAAAGAGTACACTTGTTAATGAGAGGATTGCTTGCGGAAGCTACGGGGCTGACGTCCTTGGGTTCAACAATCCAGTGCAAGCGGCGCCAAATTCAGATGAGAGACTTCTGAATTTGGCTTCATTGCTGAGAATAACTACTCTGTGGCCACTTGGCTTTATCAAATATTCGCCGCTGTTTTTAAAACAAATAGGTCATGCACCCCTGATTACCCCTGGGCAATGCTTAGCAGTTAAAAAATCACTGTATAGGGGAATTAAAGGACATCATGAAAGATTGTATTAAAATACTTGTACTTTACTTTTAAAGTACATTGCATTTATAGTACTTTACTTCAAGTACATTGCACCCAGTGTACTTACTACTTTACTTAAAGTACATCACGTCTCATTTACTTTGTACTCTACTTGAAGTACCTTTTAATCTACTTTACCCAACACTGTAAACGGCAGTGTGCTCACGCGAACGATCTAGAAAAATACAAAACCTTGCATAGGCCTCCTGCTTTGCCCAGGAGGCGCTGCGAAAAAACCGGCTGGCGGCGCCCCCTGCGCTTTGTTTATCGGTATTGGATAGAACAAACTTGCGATTTAAATTTGTCCCGCGTGAAAACGTTAGCCGGCGGTAGGAATTCCTTCCTTGCGATTGTCTTACGGCACAAAATCGAGCCAGTTTCTAACGTGGAAAGCCGCTTTCGTTCCTCAACACTTCGCAAAGAGAATAAACTCAGCGACGCAAGCTACGTCTACGGTGTACAAGAAGGCGCAAATTTCGTGTTGGAGTGCTGTTACTCGCAAAAACAACGAACTTCTTATGATATCGAGCTTGAGGTGAGCATTACGAGATACGTTGACGCTCCTTGTAAGCAAAAACTCCCAAACTGCAGTGCCTCCGTACAACCAACGCTTTCAGCCAGCGACCCCGGAAGTGTATTTTACGTGGGGGGCTAGCGGTCGAAATAAAGGGTGAAGTGGGGGGGGGGGGGGGGGGGGAAGGGAGAAGAAGGGGAAAGGGGGGGAATTAAAAGTGAAAAAAAAAACAAGTTATTACCAAGATTTCTCTGTTTATAGAAGGTTAATTATCATTTCGTATACCGTGTCTCTACATTAATCCAAAATTCTCGTCACAAAGCAATGAAATGTTGATACACACAATTATTTTTCTACATTAAGAGAAATGCGACTTTCTTTAGAACGTCACCACAATGCAATGCTTTTGGAAATTAAATCCAAAAGCCAGCCGTTTCGGTGGCTCCGAAGCAAAGCGCCGGCCTACGGATCCCCGGGTGGTGGGTTCGGATTCCCGCATTCTGACGGAGGCTTATTGCGGAGGAGGTGTAACAGAGCTTTTGGTTGCACGTCAAAAGATCCCCAGGTGGTCCAAATTAATCCTCAGTCCTCCGCTGGTGCGTTGCCAGATGCCCGTCGTTGGATTGGCATGTAAAACCCCAAAAGTGGTCAGGGGATCTGACATACTTTACCGGGAGTTCACATACGATGTTTCGTTAGCCCTTTGAAGTGACTGCGCAAATTGGCTTGTTTAACGTAGCGTGCAACGATTTAGTACAGAGGTGCCCAAAAATGGTGGATTTTTTTTTTTTTTTTGAAGAATGAAGACATAAACCTTTTTAGTGAAAGAAAAGAAACATGTTTCTATGGGTAAATTTCCGCGGAATCTCTTTTTCGCGAATCTATCAAATACTTTTTTGGGCAACTGAGGCGTTTATTATGACTGAAAAATGGGTGGAATAAAAATAAATTACAATAATACATAACATTGCGTTCATTTCGCCAGAATTAACGCCACAGTGGCTTAAAATATTATTTGGCGTTTACACGCAAAATTAAAAAAGTGTTTTTTTTTGTTTACGTGAACTAACTTTACTAAAATTTTACTGATTACTTCTACTATCTAACTACGTCTGTGTGCGAAATACCTTCGCAATCTATTGCAAAATTGTTTTATGCGGTTATTTCATAGGGCCAACGAAACATCGTGAACTCCCTCCAATGCAGTCCATGCGACCTAAGATTTCACAATCCCCTCTTGCTTTGCTACGTGTGCACACACACAAAATTGAAACAAAACCTACCAGATTTTTGTAAATTCTGGGTGACTCTTGGTACGATACGGTCCGCTGCTGCCGTGCCGATATTTTTGGATATTTCCGGTGGCTGCTCCCCCTGACGAACTGCCAATTTCTCGGGTCCTCGCAACCACGTATCAAGGAGCGTCCTTTTGGTCGCCATAATGATTAAAAGTGTAAAACATTAAATACCGTGCTTTTTTTTTGTTTTTTTTTTTAGCGTAGCACTCGTTGAAAAGAAAAATATCCTCTGATGTTCAGATGTCCAAAGAAACCGTCCGCGGATTTCAGTGACAGATCTACAACTGCAGTTTCAGTGGAGTGACAGGGCGAGGAGAAGGAAGGCTGGGGAAGAGGAAGCAGATGAGCTGCTGGAGACGAGGAAAAAAACATCCCTCTCGTTCCAGCACCTCCACTGGCGATGCCTATTTTTATTTCAGAGTGTTTCCTGTTTTTATGGTCGTCTTTGAAAATAGTGTAGAACCTTATGGGTGTATAATAGTGCGCCCGCCTGAACATAGCAGGCTGGCTCGGCAAGAACCAAATGGTGTTTCGGAAACCAGACACAGAAATACAGGCGGAAATGCCGCGATTCTTTTATGTCTCCGACGACCACCGTGGAAGCAGCGCTTCAACACAGACTGCAAGTGCGATGTCTCCCCTTACAACCTGTGTCGCCCGCCAAGGCCTCCTCTTGCCTTGGGAGTTTGGGAAGCGTTTTCCCCTCCACTTGCTACATCTGTAGGCAGTCCCCCGTTCAAGAAGGGCTTTCTTCTCGCGCAGACCGTCTCCCCGCCCCGCGATCGGCTCTCCACACGGAAGCAATTACCCGACCTTCGTGGTTACTCAGACCCCCAAAACAACAACAAACACAACAACAAAAACGCAGATGAAAATAAAAATAGCTAGGAAAAAATTTTTGTACTTTGTTTGGGAAACGTCATTGCCCAAAATAGAAGCAAAACGAAGAAGCCGGCTGGCTGGGTGGACAAAAACTGCGCTGCGCGTTCCCCCGCATGGCCAACACGCGAGTGGAGATGGGAGGGCCCCAGTCCCTGACTGTGCTATGCAGGCCGCAGGCGCCGGCTCTTTTCTTTTTTTTTTTCTCCCTCCATTTTTTTTTTGAAGCTGCCGCGTCGTCTGCGGTTTACTGACACTTTGCTTTACTTCGTTTTTTTTTTCTGGAATTTTGTGGGCGAATGTTGTGCCGTGATTTGGTGGGTAGCTACCCGTAACAAATACAGAGCCAAGTGCTTGCCCTTAGCCAAGTAGGTGGCTTGGCGGAGCTGAGCAATAACGGGAACACGGAAGGGAGGTGGGAGAGGTGTGCAGGCGTTGTTCAGTACGCATCGAGCCAAACGCACGGGGGCTTATCATATTGCCCAGAACCCCCTGAAAAATGTCAGCGGGTGCTCAAGCCCCCGTTGCCCCCCCGGTTCCGGGGTCCCTGCTTTCAGCTGACGAACAACCCCGAAAATGCGCAAAAGCAGACGCAAGCGATCGAGCGTCGACCGGCCGTCTCTCGACCGAGCACATCATTCTTACTACTAATATTACTACTAATAATATTATAATCTCTATTTGCAGAAAAGTTTTAGCCCGAGTGGCTTGCTCGGCCAGAAGAGAAAGGCGAAAGCCCGTACTACACCAAGGCTCTCTAGCCCGTACGCTTGTGCGTCTGCTCGCCAACCACCCGGGGCAGGAGAGGAACAAAAGACTGCAAGCTGCCTCTCGAGCACTCGCAGCTTCTCTTGCACATCTGCGATATAAGCTCCCCGCAGGGGGCACCTGTGAAAGCAGGTGTTTGGAGAGTGGCGTCTCCACGGACCCCGAACCCCGCAGGGGGCGCCTGCACCTTAGGTGCTAGGTGCTTGGTGAGTAGCGTGACCACGGACCCCAGCCACGTGGGCCACCATACCCGCACGCAGGGGGCACCTACTTTATAGTAGGTGCTTGGTGAGTGGCGTCACTACGAACCCCGTGCCATGTGGGTTCGCCCACCCACGTCTGGCTGTGCGTGGCTTAACCCGTGTCCGGGGAAAAGGGGATCCTTGCGGTTGAGCTGAGCCCGGGGTGTGTTTGGACCCTTCGGGGCCCCCCGGGCAAGGCAATACACCGCTTTGGCCCCTGCTTCCTTGGCCCAACCAGGATGATTCAGTCAGTCGCCTCTTCTACTCTCTTCTTCCTTTCACTTTTTTCCCACCTCTTTCTCTTTTCTTCTGCACTCTCTTCCTTCCTTTTTCACCTTCTTAGGCGGCAAGGGCCAACCTTGAGTGGAAACAGGTCCTGTCCCTGCAACCGCACTAGGGTATAGTGCCCGGGCAGCACTGGTAGAGTAATTGGTCAGCCAAGCCTTTCTTGCTATGGCACATTACCTACCCCCTTGTTGGGCTCCGTGGTGGGCGGTGCACCCGGGCACTGAACCTTCCTTCCTATGTTATGGGTTCTCGCGCAAAAACCTCCCTCGATCGGCCCCTGAAAAGGGTCCGCACCGAAGTCCAAGCCACAAAGAAGACACCACCGACACCTGCCAGATTTCCCAAGTTTTTGGTCCTTCACTCTGAAAGTGTGAAACGGCTGTCGCAATTATCTCCATTCCTTGTCGCAAAAACACTCCGAAGGTGTTGTCGGTAAGGAATTTAAAGCCAAGAAAATGCCGTCGGGTGACCTACTCGTCGAAATTGAATCAAGCGAGTAGAGTGCTGCTCTCCTTGCCTTGAGTTCTGTAGCTGATCATGAAGTAACAGTCACACCTCACCGCACCTTGAACTCCATCCAAGGAGTTATCTCCGAGGATGACCTTCTTGAAACCACTGACACTGAAATAGTTGAGGGCCTTTCTGATCAAGGAGTTATCGCTGCAAGGCGCATCTCCCTGCCCCGTGATGGCCAGGAACGTAAAACCAAGCACATAGTTTTAACTTTCCAATCTACCACACTTCCCGACGCGGTAAAGGTTGGGTACCTGCACTGCAGGGTTCGGCCCTATGTGCCTAACCCTCGGAGATGTTTCAACTGCCAGAGGTTTGGCCACGGCTCTCAGAACTGCCGTTGTAAGGCCACTTGTGCCAAATGTGGGAAAAATGATCATTCTGCAGACTCTTGCTCTAACGAAGCCCATTGTGTGAACTGTAGTTATCCACACCCAGCGTATTCTCGATCTTGCAAGACATGGAAAGAAGAGAAAGAAGTGCTTACCTTGAAAGTCAAAGAAAACCTCTCCTACCCGGAAGCGCGCCGTCGCTTTGCGTTCTTGCGCAAGGGTGTCTATGCGCAGGTGGTGCAGCGGGGACCTGCACCCCTGAAGGTTGCAGTGGCAACCCAGACGTCCTTTGTGGACTATGGGAAGCCACGGCAGTCCCCCACTCCCCAGTTGAAAATTCAGCTTCCAGGGCGTGCAATCTCGGCTGGTGGGTCTGCTGACCCTCCCAGCCAGAGCGCAAACACTCGCGCTCCTGCGGGAAAACAGCCGTAGACCCCTCACGTAGAGGTTACGCAGGCTGCTTCCCAAGCTCAGGATGGGCCGGCGGCTACGGCAACCGTCCCTCCTCCGCGATGCCCTTCCAGGGAGAAGGGTCGACACTCTCGCCCACACTCCCTGGAGAGAGCATCATCGAGGGAGCGGCATGGCTCTCGTGCCGCTCCTGCAGCACCTAAGGGGCAGGAACGGGTGCACTTGGGTGACCCCTCGCCCAGCACCTCCTCCTCCTATTTGGCTGGGGCTGGTCGTGGACGGGACTTGGCGCCCCATGCTCCGAGCCTGCCCAAACCAGCAGCAAAGGCCTCGCCTTAAGAAGTAAAGGCAATGGATGATAGCATGGAAGTCTCCATTCATGCGTCTGACCAAGACGACATGAAATGGCAGACTCCAAAGAGTAAACAGAAGAACAAAAAGCCCGTAATCCCCCCAAAGTGATGTTGCTGATCTATTGGTGCCATGAGCGGCAGATTTGTGACTTTTCATGTATTCCCTTTTAGTTTTACAGGTTTAGCAGCGTTTTAGTTTAATGTTTTCATTAAATTTTTAAAGGCATGGCTAAATTTCATTTCATGCAGTGGAACTGCCGCGGTCTTTTACGTAATATTGATGATGTTAATTTTTTTTATGGACGATTTACGTCCTATTGCTCTCTTTACAAGAGACACACCTCAATGATCATCATAAGTCAGTATTGCGCCGCCATCAAGTTTTTAGAAAAAATCGCCATGCATCTAATTCATCTGGTGGAGTAGCTGTGGTTGTCCAGAATGGAGTCGCGTGCTCTCAGATTCCTCTTGCTACGCCTTTTAAAGCTGTGGCTGTACGTCTTCTTTTGGACCGCCTTATTACTGTCGTTTCTATTTATATTCCACCAAACACTTCACTGCATCTTCATGATCTTCAACGGCTGGTTACACTGCTTCCTCATCCATTTTTACTGTTAGGAGATTTTAATGCTCACCACCCTTTGTGGGGTAGTGCCCGTCAGGACTCGCGTGGTGGGGTAATTGAGCGATTTTTATTATCTCCTGGGCTGTGTCTTATGAATACGAGAGAGCCAACCTTTTTTAGCGCTGCTCAGAAGTCATTTACATCTATTGACCTTTCAATTTCATCCCCCTCAGTGTTTTCTACATTTACTTGGAAAGTTTTAAATAGCCCCTTTGGGAGCGACCACTTTCCAGTCGCTTTGGAGAGTCAGCTGGGTTTCTATTCCAAGCCTCATGAATCGCAGTCAACGTTGGAAACTGGAAAAGGCAGACTGGGGTCTTTTTAGCCTAAACTCGGAGCTCAAACCTTGCATGTTCTTGCCATTAACACATGATGAAGCCACCACATACATTAGAGATCAGATCATAAACGCTGCCTTTCGCTCCATCCCTCAGACTTCATGTAACATTGAAAAAAAATGTAAGCCATGGTGGAATAAAGAATGTTCCGCCACTAAGAAAAAACATGATAAGGCTTGGGATATATTTCGGAGATATCCAACATCTTTGAATTTGATAGAGTTTCAGAGAAATAGAGCTCAAGCTCGTTCAACCAGGAAGCAGGCAAAGAGGAAGTCTTGGAATGGTTATCTGACCTCTATTAGCAGCCACGTCCCAGCGAAGGAAGCGTGGGAACGACTCCACAAAGTTGAAGGCAAATACCGCTGTTTTACAATTCCTCTCTTTCCCTCAGTGGATTCGTTGCGCGACCAGGCTAATGTGTTGGGCAAACATTTTGCAGCCATTTCTAACTCCTCCCATTACTCTTCAGCGTTTTTGAAGTTTAAGACAGATACAGAAAGAACGAAAGTCAGCTTGGCAGGAGGAGCCTCTACTCCCTACAATCAACCGCTTACGATGGTCAAGCTCCAAATGGCTCTGAATGTCCGGATAAACTCGTCCCCTGGTCCTGACCGAATACATTATGATATTATCCGACACTTGTCAAAGGAATCACTCGCTGCCCTTCTCGCTTATTTCAATCGCCTATGGAAAGATCCACACTTCCCTTCCGAATGGAAGCGGGCAGAGGTTATCCCGCTGCTGAAGCCTGGAAAAGACCCTTCCTTTCCTTCCAGTTACAGACAAATAGCATTAACAAGTTGCTGGGGGAAAACTTTTGAAAGGTTAGTTAATAAACGGCTTGTTTATTTCCTCAAACGACACAATATTTTGGATATAAATCAGCGCGGCTGTCGACCTGGACGCTCCACGACCGATCATTTAGTTCGGCTGGTAACAATTGTACGCGAGGAATTTGTGAATAAGCAGCATTGTGCATCAGTCTTTTTTGACTTAGAAAAGGCTTATCATACCACTTGGAAATATGGCATCCTGCACGACCTTTTTATATATGGAGTACGTGGCCGATTGCTTCATTGCATAAAGAACTTCCTGTGTGGACGCACTTTCCGTGTCCGGCTAGGCACTACATTATCTGATTCGCATGTTCAGGAAAACGGTGTTCCTCAGGGCGGAGTCCTGAGTGTCACTCTCTTCGCCGTAAAAATTAATTATCTCTGTCAGGTCACACTTTCTTCCGTGTCGTACTCCCTATATGTGGTTGATATTCAGATTTCTGCGGTATCTTGTAATATGTCTAGCTGTGAAAGAGAGCTGCAGCTAACCATAAATAAAATGACTAAATGGGCAAATGAAAATGGTTTTAAGTTCTCTTCAGAAAAAACAATCTGTGTCCCCTGTTCTCTGCGGCGTGGGCTTTGGGTGGATCCGACTCTCAGTTTAAATGGAAATAGCATTGCAGTAAGACCAGAGCATAAGTTCCAGGGAGTGATTTTCGACCGTAAGCTTAGCTTTGTACCTCACCTCAAGTGGCTGATGCAAAAGTGTATGGAGACTATGAATATCCTAAAACTTCTTTGTCACAAGACTTGGGGCTCCGATAAAAGGTGTCTGCTCCGTCTCTATTCCTCTCTCGCACGATCACGTCTTGATTATGGTGCTATTGTGTATGCATCTGCTAGGCCGTCTGCATTGAAGATGCTTGATCCAGTGCACCATCTTGGGTTGCGTCTAGCAAGTGGTGCTTTTCGAACGTCCCCTTTCCCAAGCTTGTATGTTGACTCTAATGAAATGTCACTTGAGAAAAGGAGGCAGCTCCTTAGTCTAGTCTATCTTTACAAAGTTTTATCGGATTCTAGTCATCCAGCTCACACTTATATCCGAGAGACTAGATTTTGTCGTACCTTTGACCATAAGCCAACTGTTGTTCGACCTTTGAGTCTTCGTTTTGAGAACCTTCGTCTCTCCCTTGGCCTGCCGCGTGAAAATGTCTACCTCCTAGAAAGTGGATGTCATACTGCCCCATGGGATATCAAGCCTATAGATTGTGATTGGTACTTCACAAAATTTAATAAACATAATGTCTCCCCACTCATTTTACAACAGGAATTTCTCGCTCTGCAGGAAAAGTACAAGAATTATCATCTATTTTACACTGATGGAGCCGTCCTCAACGTATGTAGGCTCAGCTGTTCATTCGAATTCGTTTACACATGTGACAAGGCTAAATAGTGTCGCTAGCATTTTTATTGCCGAGCTATATGACGTGCTGTCAGCACTTGACTATATTATCCGGAGCAAAGTGATGAAAGCAGTTCTTTTTGTAGACTCCCGGAGCGTTGTTACTGCAGCATGTTCACTTAATCCAACCAACAACAAGCTGACTCAACTGGTACGCGCTAAAGTTCAGCTGGGCCTCGGAGATGGGAAGGATATTAAGTTTTGTTGGATCCCGAGCCATGTGGGCATTGCAGGCAACGAGGCTGCAGATAGACTGGCCGCCTCCTCGCGTAACCTCTTACCATCACACGCATGCATACCATACCAAGACCTAACAAGGCCCATACGGCTTGCACTACTAAAACTGTGGCAGTCCGAGTGGGATTTGGCCGATAACAACAAACTTCATATCATCAATCCAGGCATCGGTACCTGGGAAAGCTCCTATAACCGGAGCCGTTTCCGTGAGGTTCTTCTATGCCGGTTGAGGATCGGCCACACTTTCCTCACCCATCGATACCTGCCTGTTGGTGAGGAACCACCGGTGTGCGACCACTGTGGAGACACTTGTCTGTTCTACATATTTTTCTTTGCCCAGTCTGTCTATGCTAGATCGCAAACTCAACGATGAAGTTAACTCAATCGGTCGCTGATTGGCTGCCCTTTTGGTCACGTGATGTGACGTTGCGATTGAGTTTTTCCCTACGGATTCCGATGGAGTTCGAGCTATGCTGGTGAAATAATAAAGTTAGCGGTGACGTCAAAATGTCGTCACGATTGAGTTTGCCGATGAAGATAACTTTGTAGTAGTCAGGTAGCCAAAGTTGCCCAATCTGTCTATGCTGGAAAAAGCGATGAAGAAACTTCATCGTGACGTCGCCGGTGGGAGGAGCCTAATCTCAATCGGCGGCGAACTCAACTGGTAGGGAACTTCATCGCGGCGCGTTGATGACGTCGACGGAGAGTTGCGATTGAGTTGTAACTTCATCGGGATTTGTACCCAGAAAATGTCCCTAGAGGGGAAAGCGCAACGCCGCATCGGAGGGTCTTGTGAAAGCAACATTTTTAACTTCTGAAAATGTAGAACTCGGTACAATCTAAATACAATTACCGGTGTCAAGTTTAGGTCGCATGAATCATGTCTTTTTACATAAGTGACACAATTTAGATGATCGCAACGCGTGAGCTGCATCGCTATCGCGATGAATCGTTATGGCCGACGGTGGATGTTGCGTGTAAAGTGCTCGTGTGTCTGTACGGAAACTTGACTCACTTTTGGAATTTTTGTTGTCGAGTCGGGCTTTTTCAAAGGTTGTCACGTCGCGATTGCCACTCGGCAGTCTGGTGGGAGACGTGAACCAAGTGTCGTCGCTGAACTCGAGGAGTAGGACAGAATCCTGGCCCGCAAAGACTGAAGAAGGCGCATGATTTCGAGAGGGGGACGCGCTTCGTCCGTCGCCACACGGCATCTCGGCTGCAGTGTTGGTAAGTGCTGGGAATCGCAATAGGCGGTTTTAGCATAGCGTTGCCGTGCGCAGCGAAATTGCTACTGGGAGCTCGCGCTGTAACTTTGAAGCATACTTGTCAGCGCGCTTAAAGCCTTACCAGCCGTACCGTGGCCACCGCAGAACACGGTAACGGTCTGCTAAAACTTGCTACTGGTTGTGAACAGACACCGTGTTGTTTTTGGTCTTATTGACTTGGCACGAGTGTGCTGCCTCGTAATGTTTCTTCGAAAGCTCGGATCGTAGCGCTCAAGCTCACGAGTTAATTTCTCTAGATCTGTGCATGAGGCACTCCGATACTTGAATTCTAAGGTGTAGGCAATGGGCATTACATCAACGTGTAACCGGAAAGGCTGTCAATTTGTTGTGCATTAACTTGTGTTTAACTGGATTTTGCAGGACTCATCTGCTGCGACCAAAGGTGCTAGTGAGGACCCAGCACAGGTGGCAGCTCCACCACCACCACCACCACCAAATGGTAGGTATAAAAAGAGTCTGGACTCATCTCCATGATACGCTGTTTGCACCTATGTCGCGGCATTAACATGTATTATGCACGAATGCCGTCGGTAGTCTCATGCTGATGGCCACTGATGGTCCATGGTTGCAGCTTTGCTACACTGTGATCATGGTGAACTGTGCTGGCTCCAGTAGCCCAAAGTGACAGTTTTTGTGCCCATGTCAGCAATTTCATAAAACTGTGACCACTATCTGCACTGTGCATAACTACGAGGAAGGTCGAAGAAGCTGTCATAAACATTATTGTGCCTGGTCGGTAGCTCCCAAGGTCGCTGTAGGTCCAACCGTGTTCCTAGCAAGGTGACACCTGAGCAAGACTCACAAAAACTTGGGTGTACACATGGTGCAGAAGCAATCCACACATGGTTACTCGAGTTTTGTGTCGAACAAGACAGCAGATAAATGGATGAGACTAAGTGTCAGTTTGGAAAAAGGGCTGTGTCTCTGGTCCCGTTTCCCAACAGGGGCCTGCTTCAACCAAACATTCCCACTGTGTCTCTCGTCCCATTTCCCAACAGCGGCCTGCTTCCACCAAACATTTCCGGCAACACCACAGCTACCCACCACTCTGAAATTGACAAGGGAATGACACTAAGACAAAACTGGCTCACCAATTCCAAAATTGACGTCTGCTATTTATATAGAAGGTCCACTTCTAAAAATATTTAGTGCAAATGGCTGTGGGAGCAGGACGCACCTAGCTGGGCATTGCCTATCGAACTCGGCAAAATCGTCATGCACTTTTCCATATTTCTCTCAATTTTTTGCACTCAAAATTCAAGTCCTCCACCTTTGGCTAAAGATCACAATCTGTCATAGTCCAGTTAAGAGTAAGTAGCAGATGGTTCTTGCCACCACACAGGGCAATATTTTCTGCGTACTGCACTGGACAAACACGGACGAACTTTGTCGTGATCACTTGACGGTTTAAACTTCTGCCTAGACCTAGCCCAAGTTCCTGCAGTAGCACATATTGCCACGCGCGTCTCCGAGCAGGCGCGCTTGTGGCGGAGTGATTGTCGTGCTTGCCTCCCTTGAAAAGGCCCAAGGTTCGATGCCTGGCCGCACATGCACCTTTTTGTTAATGCCCCGCACCTCCACCAAAATGTCGCAAATGACAGATGATGAGGTGACGAATGAACAAAAACTGGACATTTAATTTGGTGAACTTGTGCCAAAAACAAAAATACAAAGAGGTAGCTTCGCAGGCGTCAAGGTGGAGTAGCACGATCGAGCGCAAGAGCGAGACTCCGTATCGCTTTGCCCTGATATACGTGGGTGTCTGGGACAATCGGCGTAGAAGGTTCGGCGCATATAACATTTGGACTTCGAACAATGACATTTACAGAAACAACAAAAAGGTGCCTGCGCGGCCAGGCATCGTACCTCGGCCCTTTGCGTGGGAGTTAAGCACGATAACCATTCGGCTACGGGCACACTTGCTCAGAGACGTGCTTGGCAATATGAGCAGCATCTGACATGTACCGAGTGGTGGCCACCACCACAGCGCCTACTGACATGACATCACCCGCAAACCATGTATGCGTGCTACTGAAACTGTGTCATGTTGTCAGCCATGCACCAGTCATCAGGTAAACTGCCACCCTGGATGGTGAGGGCCTGAACTGCCCCCAACTGCACTGTTAGGACCTCTCGCCCACTCAGCAGGAGCAGTTGGTTGCTTTGCACATGCTGCTGGAGTGCAACATGAATGCCCTAGTTTTAGATAAGTGCAGTCAAGGTCCAAAATTGGCTGGCAAGAATTGTGTAGAGAACCGTAGAAAGAAAACCTGCATCATATGGCAATAATGAGTTATTTTAGGCCGAGTTTCTTCATCCTGCTTTATTCTGTTACATCCAGAGCAGCTCATGCTCACGTCCTTTGTTGCTCGCTCAACGCATTGCTGAAGAGCTGGACTTCCACAGCATCAAGTGCATTTATGGGAACAACAGTTAGCATGTCATTGGAAATCAGCTATGACAGACAGTTATAGCAGAAAGGAAGGCGAATGCAGCAGTCTTGTGTTTCCCCTCATTTTCCTTTTTTGGGTTTCGAAGTGACCGATTTCCACCAGCTTGTCCCTTTCCATTTTTTCATGTGATCGACGGAGCAGGCCTGTTTACTGCAAAGTAATTAGATCAAGCTAAATGCACATTGCTGAGGGCTGCCCGTCTCATAGGTTACGTGCTGTACTGGAAAACCCACAGCATGAGTATGCTGGTCTGAGCACTTCCTTAGTTAGGAAGGTGCTCGCATAAACTAAACGTCTTTCCAGAGTCTCGCATTCTTGCTATTTCCAGTACTGCATGAGAGTTATGAGAGAAGGTTAAAGCAGTGGTATGCCTTACACTACTGCTCACCACACCACTGGGATTATATTGTTCTATGCAATTTCTCTAACATGCTGTTTAAAAATGTATGTATTTGTAAGCATTAGCCTCTTTCGTGTACTTTGTCTGCAGGCTGTGGAGGGACAAGCAGCTGCACATGCCCAGCAGTCATCTTCACTGACCACACTCGTGCTGCACCTCATGGTGGTGCAGAATTTCCATCTACAATAAAAATGCTTCCTATGCACTATTTTGCTTCTGTCATGATTTCAGTATAGCATGGAAACAAGATTTGCAGAAGTACCTTGGTCATACCCGACATGCTTGGTGTGGTGTTTCTTCAGCCCAGGTACCAGAGCAATAAAAAGAAATACACTTGTCATGTCTATCTTTTTCTAACATGAGACAGAATTTTCTGAAATACCAGACTTGCCTTCCATGGGCTTGGGGTAAGTCGTTTTAATGCGTGTGCAATTGCTTCAGATCAAGAAAAGTGTCCTCGTATCAAACTGCTCCATCTATAATAGGTAGTCGATAAAAGAACCCAGGAAAATTGAATGCCGCTTGTACTGTCTGCTAGGTAGATCGCTCTGCAGTCAAAAGGGACTTGCCGTGTCTACTAGATTGGGCAAGTGGGAAAGTATGATGCAAAATTGCAAGCAGATGCACACAAGTATATTTCAGATCTGACGAGTCAAAAGACAAAGCTCGCAACAGGCTCGACAGCTGTCAGGCTTCAAGTTTGACGAGGGCGACCCTGGTAGGCAGCACATACTTGGGGTGCAGAGGCGGCCTTTGATTTTTCAACGCTGCACAGCTTGTCCTCTGCTGTCAAAGATCACACAGTCCTCCGGGTCAAACTCTTGAGGAGCAAGGGGCTCGGGAAGATACTGTTATACAAGCCCGCCTTGTACAGAGAGGTAAATGCTGTGCCCAGTACCTTTGCAACCACTGGACCTGCTTTTGAGCATCCTATTCACTGCTCCACAACAGAATCTTAAGCAATGCCTTTTTGTTAAGCGTAGCCTTGGGCCAGCACAGCATCCATTGGGGTTGCGAGGAATTTGTGTGCAACCACGGTTTCAGGGGTTAGTCGCTGTCACCTGCACACAACAGTGAGACGGTATCTGACATGAATGTTTCATAACCTTTTCAGTTGTCCAAAAGCACATCAAGACTAGATAGAGATTCTATATGCTAATGCAGCCTCTACTTGGAGCTAGTATAGTTACATAGCATCCCAAAAAGCCTGAAACGTAATAATAAAAACAGCTGAAAAAAAAAAGGGGGAGGTATTTCACTTGCCTTGCACAATACCCAAAATTATGCCTTCAGAGCAAAGACGTGCAGCGTCAATTGAGTTTATTATCTCTTTATTTTCTTTTATATACAAAGGTGGGAGATAGGGCATATAATGTCAAACGTCAAGCTGCATGGCTTGCAGCTTGACGAGGCGCTCTACCCCGTGTGGCAGAAAAGCAGCAGAAACGTTTCAGACAACACAAGCAAAAAACAAGATACACCAGTTTGAACCTGCAATCGTAAAGTGAAAACGTACACAACGTGCTGCAGCTGAACAATTTCCAGATGTTGAGGCCCGAGACATTTGGATGATACACATGCAATCACGAGTAAGCTTGAATGCGTGCGACGATCTCGCACGACACTCGTCACGTTGAATGAGGCGCCCGTTTTCTACCGAGAGCTCTCGCGCAAGCGCATTGAGAAAATGTTCTATTCAGACTGTATTAGAGAACACAGCGTAATGAGAACTTACCGACAACACCGCTGAATTCGCATCGCTGAACTTCTTGGTTGTCGTCTTTCCGTCTTCCCTTTCCGCGCCAAGCCCACCCACCTTCAGCCTCGGGTTATCGATTATCGCCTCTGTAACATCCAAAAACGCGACACGCAGCACACCGACGCACGGTGATGTCTTCGTCGCAGCAAAATGTGCCGCCAGCAACGCAGAAGCTGAGAGCACTTGCTGCTCGGCTGTCAGCATATCGGGCCCCTCGCGACGCCGCCAAAGCTTCCACGGCAACTGTCAGCATCAACGAGTGTCGGGCAGTATTCCCCGATTACGTCCCTGACGAACCTTGAACCGAACATATAAAAAACGTAGCGATATGGTCCGCGAAAGCTCGACTTGGCTCGCCCCGTCCGCGAGCGTGAACGTCGCCATCTTCATTGACTTTGGCAACTTTGGCTGCCTGACTACTACAAAGTTATCTTCATCGGCAAACTCAATCGTGACGACATTTTGACGTCACCGCTAACTTTATTATTTCACCAGCATAGCTCGAACTCCATCGGAATCCGTAGGGAAAAACTCAATCGCAACGTCACATCACGTGACCAAAAGGGCAGCCAATCAGCGACCGATTGAGTTAACTTCATCGTTGAGTTTGCGATCTAGCATAGACAGACATGTCAATGAAGATGGCGACGTTCACGCTCGCGGGCGGGGTGAGCCAAGTCGAGCTTTCGCGGACCATATCGCTACGTTTTTTATATGTTCGGTTCAAGGTTCGTCAGGGACGTAATCGGGGAATACTGCCCGACACTCGTTGATGCTGACAGTTGCCGTGGAAGCTTTGGCGGCGTCGCGAGGGGCCCGATATGCTGACAGCCGAGCAGCAAGTGCTCTCAGCTTCTGCGTTGCTGGCGGCACATTTTGCTGCGACGAAGACATCACCGTGCGTCGGTGTGCTGCGTGTCGCGTTTTTGGATGTTACAGAGGCGATAATCGATAACCCGAGGCTGAAGGTGGGTGGGCTTGGCGCGGAAAGGGAAGACGGAAAGACGACAACCAAGAAGTTCAGCGATGCGAATTCAGCGGTGTTGTCGGTAAGTTCTCATTACGCTGTGTTCTCTAATACAGTCTGAATTGAACATTTTCTCAATGCGCTTGCGCGAGAGCTCTCGGTAGAAAACGGGCGCCTCATTCAACGTGACGAGTGTCGTGCGAGATCGTCGCACGTATTCAAGCTTACTCGTGATTGTATGTGTATCATCCAAATGTCTCGGGCCTCAACATCTGGAAATTGTTCAGCTGCAGCACGTTGTGTACGTTTTCACTTTACGATTGCAGGTTCAAACTGGTGTAGTATCTTGTTTTTTGCTTGTGTTGTCTGAAACGTTTCTGCTGCTTTTCTGCCACACGGGGTAGAGCGCCTCGTCAAGCTGCAAGCCATGCAGCTTGACGTTTGACATTATATGCCCTATCTCACACCTTTGTATATAAAAGAAAATAAAGATAATAAACTCAATTGACGCTGCACGTCTTTGCTCTGAAGGCATAATTTTGGGTATTGTGCAAGGCAAGTGAAATACCTCCCCCTTTTTTTTTTCAGCTGTTTTTATTATTACGTTTCAGGCTTTTTGGGATGCTATGTAACTATACTAGCTCCAAGTAGAGGCTGCATTAGCATATAGAATCTCTATCTAGTCTTGATGTGCTTTTGGACAACTGAAAAGGTTATGAAACATTCATGTCAGATACCGTCTCACTGTTGTGTGCAGGTGACAGCGACTAACCCCTGAAACCTTGGTTGCACACAAATTCCTCGCAACCCCAATGGATGCTGTGCTGGCCCAAGGCTACGCTTAACAAAAAGGCATTGCTTAAGATTCTGTTGTGGAGCAGTGAATAGGATGCTCAAAAGCAGGTCCAGTGGTTGCAAAGGTACTGGGCACAGCATTTACCTCTCTGTACAAGGCGGGCTTGTATAACAGTATCTTCCCGAGCCCCTTGCTCCTCAAGAGTTTGACCCGGAGGACTGTGTGATCTTTGACAGCAGAGGACAAGCTGTGCAGCGTTGAAAAATCAAAAACCGCCTCTGCACCCCAAGTATGTGCTGCCTACCAGGGTCGCCCTCGTCAAACTTGAAGCCTGACAGCTGTCGAGCCTGTTGCGAGCTTTGTCTTTTGACTCGTCAGATCTGAAATATACTTGTGTGCATCTGCTTGCAATTTTGCATCATACTTTCCCACTTGCCCAATCTAGTAGACACGGCAAGTCCCTTTTGACTGCAGAGCGATCTACCTAGCAGACAGTACAGGCGGCATTCAATTTTCCTGGGTTCTTTTATCGACTACCTATTATAGATGGAGCAGTTTGATACGAGGACACTTTTCTTGATCTGAAGCAATTGCACACGCATTAAAACGACTTACCCCAAGCACATGGAAGGCAAGTCTGGTATTTCAGAAAATTCTGTCTCATGTTAGAAAAAGATAGACATGACAAGTGTATTTCTTTTTATTGCTCTGGTACCTGGGCTGAAGAAACACCACACCAAGCATGTCGGGTATGACCAAGGTACTTCTGCAAATCTTGTTCCCTCTATCTGG
>JABSTQ010002357.1:0-116576 GCA_013358835.2 Ixodes persulcatus | reverse complement strand
GGGACGAAGTCGGCGCTGATGCTCATCGAATGTAGGGGCATAAATGATGATATCGTCGAGGTAGACCGGGGCCATTGTCCATTTGAGATGACCGAGTACTTTATCCATTAGCCGCTGGAATGTGGCTGGAGCATTGGTGAGTCCGAATGGTAACCGATTGAATTGAAATAGGCCGTCAGGTGTTACGAACGCGGTTTTCTCTGCATCCTCGGGTTTTATGGGGACTTGCCACTACCCGGAAATCAAATCAAGGGTGGTAAAAAATTTTGCGTTCCCGAGACGATCTAAGGCGTCGTCTAACCGCGGTAGTGGATAGACATCTTGTTTAGTGACATTGTTGAGTTTCCTATAGTCGACACAAAACCGAATAGATTCGCCTTTTTTGGGAACTAGAACTACCGGTGATGACCACGGGCTATCAGATGGTGATATGACGTCTTGCTCGAGCATTTTGTGCACTTGTTCGTTGATGATCTGTCGTTCTGACGGGGCAACTCGACGAGGATGCTGATGAAATGGGTGAGACATTCCTGTATATATTGAATGCTCAAGCAAAGAAGTGCAACCCAAGTCATTGGAGGAGGTTGCAATAACGTGTCGAAATTCCTGAAGTAACGTTCGGAGGGATCGAGCTTGTTCCTCCGTCAGGTGAGGACCGAAATTCAAGTCGCTCCATGCTGTTTCGTTAGATGGACTTGAATAGCCCATGTTGTCGACTGGGATAACAGTCGAAACAGTCCGGGAATGGATTTGACGGGTTACTGTTCCCAACTTCTCTCCGCGACTAATGCTTGTGTCGGTGGATCCGAAGTTGATGACGAGGATTTTGGTGTGACACTCTTTACAGAGAAGAATGCTTCTCGGAGCTGCTATTTCTTGACCGGGCAAGCACTTCAGATAAGGATCGAAGATTACATCTCCACAAAATCGTTCCGACACAACGGCGTTTACCCATACTCCAGAGTTTGCCGGACAATTGTTCGTCTGGAGACGACTGCAGTACGTTTAGTGCCTTTTCGGGTAGACCTATGTTTATTGATGACGCGCGTTTTAATTGCTTGCCAACAATATTGGCCGAAGGTAAGATAAAACGTGATGAACCACGTGATGAACTGCGCGAAGTGGGTCAGCAGGCCATTTGGATATCTGGTAGGTTCATCTTGCGAAACTAACATCTTTGACTTCGGGTTACTTGGGAGAACCATCGTTGTTGTCTCAATGAGGGGTATGTCTGATTTTAATCTGATAGTCAGCCCGGTCGTTTTGCACCAGTCACACCCAAGAATGATCGGATGTACCACATTTGTGACGACAACAAAATCATGTAGCAGTTGTATTGCTTCTCCCACCATTTTCAAGGACATTACGCCTGCGGATTTTAACTCGGAACCATTGGCAGAAAGGAGCTGGATGGTAGTTGCTGCCTTGAGATTGGTTAGCAAGCTTGCTACAACTCGACTATCAATAATGCTCACTGCGGACCCAGTGTCCACCAGAGCACTAAACTGCTGGTTGAGTTCCGCAATATGTATAGATACACAAGGTGGTGAGTAAGGTTTGGGCATCTTTACTGATGTTTGTGTTTCTGCAGTTATGCCTAAGGTAACGTTGGGGACTGGATGAACTACCAGCGAGCCCTGCCCCGATGGCTCGCGGAAGCGTTTCCCGGACGTGAAGTTTCCTGGGGTTCATTCGGGCACTGTCGAGCAAAATGGCCGATGCCACCACAGCGGAAGCAATGTTGCGGCCGCGACGACTCGTAGTGGTTCATCATGGAGAAGGTGCTGATAGCTGTAGTACGTGCTGCCCTTTCCGTAGAACGATACGCGGCTTCTGTTTCAACTGCTTGGACTAAAGCTGCTCGCAGGGTCGCTGGGCGTCCAAGGCGTACAATTTGTTGAATCTGGACTTCACCAATGGCGTCCAGAAATGAAGCGGTAGCCAAGGTACTTATGGTGTCGGGGGAAGAGCTTGGAAAGGATTTTCGTGCAAGACGTTCGATGCTGACTGCCAGCTCTGGGAAAGTCTCGCCAGAACGTGGACGGCGAGAGCGCAGTTCCGCATAGTGAAGTTGTTCAAGGTGAGAGTCGCCGAACCGAGCGTCCAGGGCAGCGATTAAGGTAGGGTAGTCGTGAAGGAGGTCTGCTGGGATAGTCTCTAAGATTTCGACAGCCTTCCCCCGGAAGTAAGACACCAGGGCTCTTCCTTTGTTTGAGACGTTCCAGCCGTTGGCTTCTGCGATTGTTTCAAACTGCATCTGATAGGCTTCCAGGAAACTGTTCCGTCAAATGGTTCCGGTTTCAATAGAAATGCACCGTGTGCCGCACTACCTTGAGGAGCTGTACTGCCTCGGAAAAGTTGGGGTGTGGGCCCGGCTTGTTGTAGTTGATTTCGGGGGGCCTGGACTTCCAACTGCAACTGGCGCACCTGGACTTCCGTGGGATCCTGGTTTGCAGCGCCCAAAGCAGATTGATCTTCCAGGTCTCGAACGTCATCATCGTTGCGGTCCCCGGCGTGGGAAAGAGAGCGGGTGAGAGGCATATCCCACCGCTGCCACCAAAACTGCAACGATAATTCTCCTCAGTCACTCAGTCGAGCCGTCCCGTTCTCAGTTCCCGTCGTCTTCCTCCTTTTTTACTTTGTTATCGTAACAATATATATATACAGTAGAATCTCGATAAACGGAAATCGCTTAAACGGAATTGTCGCTTAAACGAAACAACTATCGCGGAGTTGTTTGGTTTTGTATTCATGCAATGTAAAAATATTCCCGTTAATCGGAACTCAAATTCTCGCGCCTCCGGGTAAACGGAACTGAAAACGAAACTATGTCGCCGACATACTTTTCGCTATCGCAGAAAAGAAAAATAACTCTTGAGTAATAAAACTCCAAAATTAGCATGTGCGCATGTTTTTCTGAAGTTTTCTCATTTTTACGCATAGGTGGCTATGTTGGGTAGGCTTGGCTCAACAGGGCTTCTGCTCGCATCTTAGGCCTAGTGTCCTACTTTCAGCGATGGCGGCCACGACGCGAAAACACAGTGCGCTCACGTTATAAAAAAAGATCGAGGTCATTAATGATTTCGATAGTGGTTGCTTCACGAAAACGGTGCTTGCAACGAAGTATGCCCTTCCCAAAAGTAGCCTGACAAGGATTCTTCACGACAAGGAAAAGCTGCGGAGTGCGTTCAGCAGTACGCAATTTGGACCAAAGAGGATGAGGCTGCGACTCCCCGAACACGAAGAGCTTGAGAAGTGCTTGGCGCTGTGGCTAAGAAGAGCCCGGTGTGAGAACCTTCCCGTCATTGAACCCATAATGTGAATATACAAAAGCAGCAATTTGGTGTTTTTGTTCATTATTTTGCCTTCTACATTCACTTGCTGGTGTTTACAAATTGTGCACTTGTGGAAACAGCATTTAAGCTGGCATTCAACATTTTTAGTGTACCTACACTACATACTCTCAGTAAATGAAACTCCTGATAAATGGAACAGATTTTCCTGGTCCCTTCAGGTTCCGTTTATCGAGATTGTACTGTATATATATATAAGCCCAGAAATCAGATCCTTGCACTGCCGATGATTTTGGCTTTCGGCGGGTTCGGAAGACTTTGATACTTTTATTTCATTAGATTAAGTACGGTTGATTCACCTGTATATGTTCGTATATATATATATATATATATATATACACATATACAGGGTGTTTTTTTTAAGATTTACAGGTTTGTTTTACTAAAGTTGTGAAAGCTACACTTATGCGGTTTGTGCAGGTGAGTTATACGGCCAGTGGGACATAGAATAGAGGGCTAATTGTAATGATCAGTGCTTTAATTAACTCAGGTTTGTTAATAAACTTTTTACTTAATGAAAATACACATATGGTTCCAACTAGAAACTTTCTGAACGCCATCGAAAACCACTAAATCAGTAATTTCCAGAAGGACTTTGAGCGCGTGAGAAGCGTAGTAGTGCACTAAATTTACCACTGGTCTCTTATGAGAGTCAATGAAGATTGTTGGGCTAGTTGGTACTGGGAATTTGACGTTATGATGGCGCTTAAGACGTGGACAAAAGGGAGACTAGACTACACGGAGCCCTACTTCAACTGTTTATTTTTGAAAAAAAAGGGGGGGGGGGACATATATACACTCAAACCGCTTCACCTCAGCCAATCCCAGGCCTCACCGTCGCACGCAGAAACGCTAACTCTTTGTCTAACAGGGGGAATCGGTGGCCGAGTAGTCTAGCGCACACCAGCTCGGAGCACGTGGAGCGAAAGCTCGCGCTGCAGAACCCAGGATCCTGGGCTCAATCCCCACCCCTGCCCGTTTCGATCTGGATGAGCATCGTACCGACGTGCGGTCGTGTATCACTACTGCGTGATGCACGTTAAAGACCCCAGGCTTGCGGTTGTACTGCACTGGCTAAATTGCTCATCTACAGCTGGGAGACTCGTCGCCCGTTGAGGCAGACCAAGTTCTAGGCTGTATAAACATACACACAACCCAATTAATTAATTAATTTTGTCTAACAGGTCAATGGAGGCAACGCTGACACATTGTGCTCCAGACTGTTTTATCAAGTCTGCTTCTATTATTTCCCTGACCGTCTTATCCTTGTGTCTGGCTAGAATCGCGCACGTGTTGAACAAGGGCCTGCATCCACAATCGTGACAATGAACTGAAAGATGACCGTCACGGTGATTATTAACATCCAAATTGTGCTCTCGTATCCTATCATTTAGGCATCTGCCTGTTTGCCCGATGTACTTTTTACCGCATGACAACTGAATCACGTACACGACTCCCTCTGCGCAACCGACAAACGGGTTCCTATGCTTCTTGCCACAGCACAGGGGGCCTCCGCGAAAGGCGTTCGTTATCTGCACAACCTGGCTAGCTTTTCCGGAGCCGAGAAAACAACCTTCGTATTCACTCGGTTAGCTATTTTCTTACGATTGTGTGCGGTTTTGTGCATATAGAGTCTATTCACATGACGTCAGACCGCCTTTTAATGTCGAGTCACTACACACAAGCATGGCCGCCGAAGGCCATAGCGGTTTGCCGATAGGCGAGTTTGCTTTGCCTTCTTTTATTTTTCACCAAGCTCACGAATAAAAGTTCCGCTTTATCGCTCGGCGGCCATGTTTGTGGGTGATGACTCAGCAAGTGAATAGACTCTATAGGGGACAACCGCTATCTTTTGTTTAGCTTGTTTCTCTTTGACTAAACCCGAACAAGGGTTATCTTGAACACTCAGCCCGCTGATAACGCCTTCCACAACAGACACCAGCACACTCTTGGGATAACCGGCTGATAACAGGCGCTTTGACTGCTTCCCCAGACTCGAATGCGTCACATGGTAACACAATCTACGAAGGGCGTTCAAGAAGCACAACTTCACAATCCCTCTTTCGGCGAGTTTAGAATGGGATGACTTATACGAAGGGTTCGGAGTTTTCGGTTTAAACCAATAAAAACCAATAAAAGTACGCCGAATCTATTTTTGGAAATTTGGTTTTAACCGAAAAAGGTCAGTTTGTAGGTTTGGCGTTTTCGGTTTAAACCGATAAAAACCTAAAAAGGTCAGTTTTTTATGGCCGCGTCGAGGTGGGTGGGGGAGGGAGGAGAGAAAGAGAGAGGGCTTTGCAAGGTTCGACATTGTGTGACGTCTTCGTGATTGCCCTCTTCCAAGGTTCAACATGCAACAATAGAGGTCTTGGATTGGCATTCGAGGGACGTCTGTGTCTTTTCTGTGACCGGGCTTGGTGTGTTAAAGGGGCCCACCAACAATTTTTTGACTGGTTTGAAGTTCGCGCTGAAACGGAGCTCCATGAAAGCAGGAACACCGAGGAAAAAAAATATTACAGAAATTCGCAATATTTTGTGAGTTATTAGCAAATTAAATATTGCAAAAAACAACTTTAAATAAGCAAAACATTGCGCTTCATGACGTAAAATGAAACAGTTTAGCGATTGGAGCAAAGCGGTTGGCCAATTCGACGCGAGTTTGCTAGATAGCCCGTCGGCCCGGTCGGCCATTAGGCCTCGCTGCAACCATCGTAGCTTTGGAATCGGGTTGCCATCATCGATGAACTTACCGGGCTTTTCGGATTTTGAGCGCCAAATTCTTAAAAAGGAGTGCGGAGCTGGGCGTCGCGCCGTACGAGGACAACCCACGCAAGCGCCGCGACGCGTCTCAGCCTCAGACCGCTTCGACAGCCGCGGAAGCGTCGTTGGCCTCGTCTCCCGCAACTCCGCCAACTCCGCCACCGGAGCCACCCACCCTAGCCACCTCGGCGAGTTGGAGGCACTCCGCCGCTGGGAGGCGCGCATGAGCGACGAGGCGTTGTTTTCGCCCTTTTTGAACTTTAATTTTCAACTTTATTAGCTCTATAAAAACGACTTTTTAGAGAAATAATGACGGTTAACGTGTGATATACTTTATTCCGCTTCACAATTTCTGGGACGGCTCTCGCCAATCACGAAACCCAGTGAATGTGACGTATAGTGATAGGGAGCGCCGTTATGCGCGCGCATTCGGCACCTCGCGGCGCCACCGTCGGAGGAGGTGTTTCCGAGTTGTCAAATTAAAATATGATGCGCTAATATTTTTAAACTCTTTCGTTGTCCACTGGGTTTCCGGGACCACTAGCGTGGAGAAACCGCAAAAAAAAGTAGACGCTCAAATACTCTTGGAGGGCCCCTTTAAGTTCCCGGTCCCCAAAAAAAAGTTCGGATGTGGGCTAGTATAAGGGTTTTCGCTTCATGCACTTCAGAGGACGTCGAGGAAAGCCGTCAATACCTTTCTTAAAGGGGCCCTGCAATCATATTTAAGCGTCTACCTTTTTTGCGGTTTCCACGTCTCTTGGGGTTCGGGAAAGCCAGCGGGCACGGAGAGAGTAACTAAATACCAGTGCGTCATATTTTAACCGGACGACGCGGAAACCTCCTCCGCCTACGAGGGCGACCCGCGTTGCCGAAAGCGCGCGAAATGTGACGTCTTTGTTCCTGGGCTTACTACTGGTCAGAGACGCTAAAAGCTTTTTTTTTTTTAGTCGAGATACAAAATATAAGTGTCGCGAATTGTTTCAATTATGTATAAAACTAGTTTTTGTTCAGTATTTTAGATCAGAAAAGAAACAAATGCAGTTTATAAAGTACGGAAACAAGAAATGACCTGTCGACATACCCGCCACCAAGCGGCGGAAAAAACGGCGCATACTAGAAAGGGCTAGTGGGATGAGGCCCCGACGAACGGCGAGCGTAGAAAAATCCCGGATGTACGCGGCGGCGCTGCGATCGTATACCGGCTCGAGGATCCGACTGGTTCCGAGCGTTCCGAAGGCCTTCGGCGCGGGCTTGGTCGGCGATTTGGCCATTTGGCGGTATGGCAGCGCGAAGTGGCTCCCTTTCTGAACTGATCTTTACCCCGTGTTTGCTGTCGTTTATGGCCAATGAAGTGTTATACCGAATTAGTCTTTAATCGCGCAGCAAATACAATGCGAGCCGCCCTGGCCGCCCGCTTCATACATCCTATCCAACACATGCTTTAGTGGCGCCCTCTCGAGCCGTCGACACGGAGTGCGGCAGCCGTGAACGCTCGATGAGCCCACTACCCCTCGTCACGGCCACTCAAGCAACCAAGGACGTCATGAAGGAGGTTATTTTTTGCGTGTTTTTGTAATTCTAATTTGCCTATACCTTTTAAAATACAAGCGAAATTTGAGAAAAGAAAAGTTTAATCAAGTTACTACGTTCAGTGCGCTCAGGTTCGGTGCAAATTAAAAACCAGTAAAAACGTCATTGCAGGGCCCCTTTAACACCCTCTCTCAAACTTCCCTTTGGTTGAAAACATAAATAAAATGGATTTTTTTTTTTTGCCATTCCGCTGGTTTCTGTACGGTCACCTCAAGCGGTCACGTCGTCAGAATAGGAAGGAAAAAGAAGCGCGCTGAAGATTATTCACGCGAATTCGTCAATTTTGAGGTATGTCCTGAAGGAAGTTGCAGCGAAGACCACGTATGTATATGTGCCGTTACTCTTTGAGTGGTCACAAGTATCACAGCTACAAGGATCATCTGATCCGGTGTCCGATGGTGTTTCTTTCATATTCCCCGAAAAAAACCGCTGAACGTTTTTGGGAATAAATATACACCGAAAAAAACCGAAAATTCAATTTTAAAATAAACACCGAAAAAAGTACGCCGAATTTTGAAAAAATAAAAACCGAAAACGCGGAATTCTACTTATACGGCAACAGGGGCGTATTGGCCCTGGGCTTGTAGGTCCAACAGGTTTGACCTACCAGACGACGCAAATGCAAAAAAAAAAAAAATGCGGTGGCTTAGCTCGGCTATGCCAGGATATGCGTAGCGTGAGCTTAAGCGCACAAAATGAGAGGCGCTATCAAGCCGCTCCGGTGCAGCGTGTGGAGATCTGGCTGCCCTCCCCCGCGCCGGCCCTCCGGGCCCCAATTTCCGGCAACTCGGACTCGATGCCTCCGAGATGCGTCATGCCTCGGGGGACCGGCCATGGCCTCGCGTACCATAAGGTCCGGCTGGACCACACCCCTAGGCCAACTGACGTCACGGGACTGGCCTCCCAGAACAAAGGGGCGAAGGCTTGAAAAGGGGAAGCCGGACAAAGGAAGGCTCTCTCGGACGGCGACGCTCTCGAACGGCGGACGGCAAGAAGCGTGTATCGGCGGGAGGAGACGAGGACGCTCACGCGGGATTCGACGGGAGACGGGCGCTGGCGCTGGGAAAGTGCGGGCAAGACGTTGAGTGGCGGACTCGACGAACGGACCGGACGGCGACCCTGGACGACGACGTCCCCATGACGCGGTGTGAACGATCACCGCTGGGACTTGGAGCAGCTGGAGTGGCAGCGGACTTCACCCCGGCCGTGCTGATGACCGTTCCCCGATCCCTAAACCCCCCAAGGCAATAAGTGAGGGAATCAACCCTTTTGCCGAGAGCGAAGTATTGCTGTGTCATATTCATCCGGGAACAGGGTCTGAGGGTATCGAAGTTAGATGCCCGCAAGCGTCAGACTTGGCTACTGCGCAACGGAGGCGCACAGCTGGGCACGCGGCAGCGCCAGTGCGTCTGCCACGGCTATGACGTCACTCCTCTGGAATGCGTAGACCGGCGAGGCGCGCGCGGTGGCGGCGGAACGCGCGGCGGCGGTGGCGGCGGCTGTGCGCCGTGTGGCGTCACTGCTCCTCGGGCTTGCGCAGCACGGTTCTTTGACAGGCACGCGAAACTGCTCAACCTCGGCCAGTGTAGCTCACGCTACAAAAAAGATTAATTTGTAATAAAAAGGTACGCGTTCCTACACAGCAAAAAAAAAACAAAAAAACTTGACTTGAGCCCGCTTCTCCTGCGGGGCGGCGAAATACACGGTGCGATTGAAGACCGCAGTGGTTACAATAGGCAGTAAACGGGCGACGTCTTCGTTGCTGATTTCACTTAGTCGCCCAGCGAGCCGATGGATCCCCGTGACGGTCGCCCCGTCCTGCCGGTAACGCCGCGGATGTCAATAAAACTAAAAAAGCAAAACGTCGCAAAAAAATTTAAAAAATTGTCCCTTCCTTCGATTGTCAAAACAAATTGACGAGATAGTAAAAAGGGGGAAGGGGGTTACTTTCGTGAGATATGGTTAAAGGGACCATGAAATGACCTTTTTACTTTTGCCAGATAACTTTTACATTAAACCTTCAACGATCACTGAATGCCGAACAGGCATCCGTTTTCGTCTCGGTTCATTAATTTCTACGCAAAAAAATAATGAAATATCGACTTTTTCTTTCTCTCCAACTGACCGCAAAACAAGTTGCGGCGTAATTTTGACGGTCGTGACGTACGCTGGGACAGGAACCGAAAGTTCTCTCGGCAGTAGGAGAGTGGGAGCGTTAGCGGCGGCGAGTTGGGGGTGCGCCGGTAGGTTTTACTGCGCTGATGTCACCGACGTATTTTCTGAATCGACGCCTCTCATCGCCGCGATAGGCATGGACACATCGCAGCTGTGCGAAATTCAATGAGATATGTTGCGCTACAGCGACAGCATGGGACTAGTCTCATACGCCGCTATGCCTGTTGGGAAGTGCGGCGAGTCTTCCGGTGAAGACTCCAGAAGCCAACCCAGCTGTCATTGTTGGTAAAAGGCAGCCCGTGTCAGTCGTTTACAAAGCGACGTAGATGGAAACAAATCGCCGCGGCGTTTTTCACGGCCTCGGAGATGCAGGAGCGAGCCGACGCTAAATTTGATACGTTTGAACTACGACAGTGTCAGCAAGAGCCACGTAATACCTGTTCACACTCTGAGCGGACGCGCGCGTTTGATGGAAGTGCTGTATTCGCGCTGTTGGTGAGCGCTTCGGGACCGATCTTTTACGATTGCAACTCGATGCTGACGCGGCACTCGGCAAAGGAAGGTTGGCCCGGCATTGCACGTAGCTCCCACGAACTTTTTTAGCTCGACAGTGACGTGCAGTCGTGTCAGAATAAAAATGGCATACTAATAACAAAGTGTACATACCGTGTTACGAAGGTAATCCATACGGCGTTTATTCGAGCTCTATATCACACAAAACAAGAAGATAGAATCGACGAGAGTTCCTTTTCGACGACAGTGTTCGTCAACACTGCCTCGGAAAACAAGGAGATGACAAGGGGAAGAGATTGACCTTACCTGTTAATCTAAAATTGAGGTCAGCGAGCAAACTATAATACGGGAAGGGTCCACAAGGGTCGCGCGGGCATATTCCATTCAGCACGCCAGCCGGTCGTGGGCAGACTGTCTTGGCCAAGTACCGTCGAAGCAACGCTGCGCCGAGTCGGAGTGCCTGCTAGGCCTATATTCTGCGCAGCTCGCTTGGTCGGAGTCGGTGGATTCGTGACCGTCGTAGCTTTTCTCGGGTGTTCGTGGATCCAGCGTTCTTGTTCGTCGTGGTCTGTTTCAAGTACTTTTTTCTTGCTGCTTGAAGTCGGGACGCGCGAGAAGAACACGTAGAAAAATAAACGTTCGTTGGTCGTCGCGACAAAGCGACGCTGTCGGCCATGCTGATTTGATCGTAAAAAGTGCGTAAAGGCTGAACTCCATGGAACGAATTATGTGACGAATAACTGGCGAACGCCACCCGACGGCACGCTCGCTTTGCGCGCGACGTAGCAGGCACTGTGCTGATTTCACGCGCAGAGCGAAAGCTGCCGGGCAACATTCGTCGGTTATTCGCAACATATTCGTCGCATGGAGTTCCTCCGGAGCTGGCTCTCAGCTTCGTTTACGACACGATAGATGGCGCTTGGCTCTCAGCATTATCAGCGCCTCAAGCGACCTAGGCCTAACAAAGGCGATTACGGGGAAGACAGCTGGCCGGTTACGAAATTGACTGCTTCCACGTTGCATCGTCTCTCGCCAAGCCACGGCATGCCAGTACAGACTCGGCGTAAAGCTGCGAAGGATGGCGATCCCCTCATCGCATGTGACAAGTGCGGGCGATGGGCATTTCTCCTATCAGAGACTGACTTTAAGAGCACCGAAGAGGCCGAAGATGGTAGTTTTATCTGCAGCCTATGCAGAGTCATTGAGGAGTTAGACAGACGCCATCATGACGAAATGGACAAATTAGAACAGCGCATCAACGAAAGGGTCAGACGTTTGGAAGACGTAGTCGGAGCGGGCGAGCGAGTTCTCGATGACGGGGAGCGCACTCTCACGACTGGTATATTGGAGCCGATACATCGGCTCCAGGCGCTTGAAAACACGCCGGAATGCCCCGGTGATACGAATGAACAGAACCCAGCCCTGTTAGAAGCACAAGCAACTCCAACTAAGCCTAACATGGTTGCAGCTGGTCACCGTCAGGACGACATGTATCAGATGCTGAAAGGGAGTACTACCAATGCAGCAAGGGAAGACAATATACCTGTCAGATGCAAAGAAAAGCGAGCACCGCGCGAGACTGTAGACGACGAAGTAGGGAGTGCACACCCTCAAAAAACGCAAGAGTTTCCTCGGAGCGTAAACGAACGGCTTCAACGGCTAGAAGACAAAGCCACAGAGGAGCGATTGCATGTGCTACAGGACATCGGCCTTCTTCGAGACATGGGAGCAGAACTTGAACTTCGTGTGCGGAACCTCGAGCAGGCCGCGAGGTGCTATAGCAATGAGATAGAACTGCACCAGTCTGCACAGACAACAGGCGACGGGACAGACAATTGTGCGGACGAGAAAGAAACTGAACATCAAGAAGGACATTGTGATTTCGGTCAGGATACCCAGAATGACACTGAAAGGGAGACAACAATCACTGAGACAGAGTATAATATAACCCCGATAAGAGAAATCCTACCCAACACCACGGCGTTCACAGGAGCGGTGAGCAGGTTAGGCCGGGAGAGTCAGGTGCCCGTTCTCGCAGAGACGAAGTGCGTAAAACCGGCGAGTAAAGACCTAATCCGACCACCGCCGGGCGTTCTACGGGAAGTCATTATCGCCGGTGATGGCAATGTTGGACGTATTGCTCGTGCTCTCATCGACGAGGTCCGAGCTTCCCAAAGCTTGGAGTTCATAATGAACAGGGACGCCACGACAGGGACACTGCATGAAATCATCGAAACATACGAGGAAAAGACTAGAAACGTACCACGTATGTACATATTACACGTGGGGATGAATGACTTTCTGAGGGGTGAGCAACCGGACGCAATAGCAGAGCGTCTGAGGTTGAAGTGGTCCAAACGCAAAGCGTCACTGGTCATTTGTTCGGTGCCAGAGATTTACGGACGAGGAAAATGTATACATGCTACGGCTATGCTACTGAATGCCAAACTGAAGCAGCTTTGTAAAAGCATTAGAGCAAGGTTTATTGACCTTAGCCGAGAACTGAAAAGCAATGGAGCCATGCAAAAGGACGGTTTACACTACCACGAAGAAGGTGCCCGCATGGTAGCAGAGCGGCTGGGTGCAGTGGCAGTTCGTTTTCTAGGTCTGAGAAGAAGGGACAAAAACAGCGGCCAGTTTGGGAACAACATGGGGCAATATGGGACGCATCCAGCAACGGTGCGCGCGCAAGGAACACCCGACAATCGGGTAACTCCCAACAACCCAGTGCAGGTTGTGGGACACCCCCCTGGTGGAGCACACCTCGCCCTAATGACGCCTCTGAGAGCAGAGGAGACTGGGCGCCAACCGGTGCTCCGCACCACATGTCCGGTGTACACCCAGCGATATCAGAAGGAGCATCCTCCACAGGCGTCTCCTCTTCACGCGGTATGGTTACCCCCGGGCCTAATGCAACCGACTGGACATCTTCAAGGACAAATGTCTGGAATACCACTGCCGAGGGCAGGCAGTCAGGAAGAGCGGTTGTCTCCGGCACCGACTGCGAACCCGACCTTGCCTGTGCGCAGCCAAGTGCCACACGACTGGTTCGCTGGATACAACCAGTATCCTCCCTGCGCCCCGTCCCTGGAGCTGGCGAACTTCGTGAACACTGTGGTCTGCCAGCAGCTGGATGCCTTGCAACAGCGAAGGGTATTTTGACCAAGAATATTGCACGGACACCAAGACACCGGCGGAATAAAGGAAGGATTGCCATTGGTTTTTTTAAATGTGAATGGTGCAAGATGTCAACGAAAATGGAATGAAGTGTACGAAGCACTCTGCAAACTAGACTTTTCTTTGTTTGGAGTAGCCGAGACACACTTGCGCGATGGTGAAGAACCCCCTGTAAACCTTTCTTGGTGCTGGACTGGGTGCAATAGGGTGGACGACGAGCGACGAGGAGGCGGCGTGGGCCTTCAGTGGCCGAGCAAATGTCAAGCGTGGCTTAGGACATCTGAAACGTGCCGAGAACATGTATGGGTAATAGGAAAGGTGGGCAATATACCGACGGCTGTATGCACCCTTTACCTTTCCACAGGTAATCACAGGGGCGAGGAAAATGGGGCCCTATTCAGGTGCGTTCGGCGTGATATCCGGAGCTTGGATCAAAGCTTGACCGTGCTACTCATGGGAGACTTCAACGGCCACCTGGTTGAAATTGATGGTCATGAAGACGACAACGGGCGAATGCTAAGACAGATGTCGGAAGAGTGTGAGCTGGAGATCCTAAACCTGAGAGAAGAGTGTGTGGGACAACACACATGGATGGTGAGGGACCGAAGGACATGTATCGACTACGCCCTAGCCTCAAAAAGGCTGGCAGGTCGACTGCAAAAAATCTTTGTTGATGAAGATGGAGAGTGGAGTGTGGGCAGTGACCACAATATGATTATACTTCACTTTGGTTCAATCCAACGAAACCGAACCCGGCCACATCGGGAAGTAACCTTTCAGTTACGTGACTGCGATATCGAGATAGTATGTAGGGACTTCGAGGAAAGTAATACCCGTATAAATGCCCTCAGGTATGAAGAATATGCCGGTGAGCTGAAGCAGGCTATTGCTAAACATTCGGTAGTGAGAGGCACACCAGGGAAAAGGCGGCTTGTCCCGTGGTGGGACGCTGAAATCCGGAGGGCCATTCAACGTAGGCAGGACGCTAACCGCGAACATCGCCGGGCGCTAAGGACGCTTGGAAAAGCTCCAGAAACACTGCGACTGTGGGAGGAGTACCAGGCACTCAAGGCGAAAACCCACGATATTGTCGAAGGGAAAAGGCAAGCTCATGACTGCAAAAAGATGGCAGATATCAGGAAAGGTGGAAGAAAGGCTGGAGAGAGGTTTTGGCGATATATTGGCACTCTGGACGGAAAAGACAGTACTCCCCACCTGATAGATGCCGAAAACAAAGGTGAGGTACAAAATATGAAGAAGCTCTTGGACCAACACCTCCACATTTTGTTCGGCATGACACAGGAAGGCGTCGAGCCGGACAACATGCCAACCGGGAGTCCATACGTCAAGGGTAGTTCGCTGCCTACATCAACAAACGACAGCCAAACAGTAGTCGGACGAGTACTGGTTGACCGCGCACTGGCGCAGTTAAATGGCAGCACTGCACCGGGCCTGGATGAAATATCGGCCAAAGTACTGAAAGGCCTAGGCCGTGACGCACGGGAGCAATTGGCGCACCTCTTCAGTCGTATATGCTGCGGAGATGACCATGTTCCCAGTGACTGGAAGCACGGTCGAGTTACATTTATTCCAAAGAAAGGAGGCAACAAGTAGCTTCTGCGTGATTATCGCCCACTTACCGTCACGGCAGTGGCCTACAGATTGTTCGCGACTATCATCAACTGGCGCATCACACAATGGGCTGAAGAAGCCGGCGTGCTTCAGAGCTGCAGAACGGCTTTCGAGTTGGCCGTCGGCTGGATGACAATCTGTTTGTTTTGACCCAATGCATAGAAATTGCACAAGCGGAGAAGCGAACACTGGTATGCTGTTTCTTGGATATTGCCAAAGCCTACGACTGTGTCCCTCATTACATGCTGCTCGACAGGCTACGACATCTGAACATGCCTGGAGCATGGGTGAGTCTAATCCAACAATTATATGATGGCAATCGTGTAACAGCATCCTTCAATGGCGTGAAATCAAGCGAAGTTGAAGTTGGAAAGGGATTAAGGCAGGGCTGTCCATTGTCGCCAACGCTTTATATGCTGTATGCATCTCGCATGGAAAAGGCACAATTCAAGACACTGGCATCGGTTTCTCCCTGGTGCACCGTCAACATGGCGATGTGGTGCCATGGCGATTACCCGGACTTGCCTATGCTGACAATTTAGTGCTGATGGCGGACAGTGTGGAGGACATGAGGCGATTGCTGGTCGTATGTGAGACAGAAGCAAACCAACTCCGGCTACGCTTCAATACCGACAAGTCAGCCACAGTAATTTTTTCTGGCGAAGAAGGTAGCCTGGGATCACTCATTCTGCAGGGTACAGCAATTCCTGTGCAAGCAAACTACAGATACCTCGGGGTGACGTTGTCGACTACGGAGGAGTATCTGGCCGAATACCATCAGGGCCTCAAGACATCTTCAGTACGAAAGGGTAACGTAATGCGAAGACGGAGCCTCTGGAGCTACGAGCGCTATGCTGTCACCCGAGAGCTTTGGAAGGCTGTTGCTGTGCCAGGTCTGACATTCGGAAACGCCGTCATCTGCGTTCCCAGCGAGGTCCACGAATACCTTGAACGGCGCCAAAGGGCGGTCGGACGTCAGGCACTGGGCTGCCACGGACAGGTAGCGAATGAGCTTGTGGAAGGCGACCTAGGCTGGTCTTCATTTGAGGCGCGAGAGGCCCGAAGCAAGCTGAAATATTACACGCGTCTCAGGTACATGGATGGAGACCGCTGGGCTAGGCGTCTCTTCATCTGCATTCACCTAAAAAATGTCAACTCGAAGTGGAGAAAACGAGTTACTCGTCTTGGCACAAAGTTTGGGATTTTTTCTTTGGTCACCGAACCCCAAACCGAAAAGGAATGGATAAGTGCAGTGCGGAGCAAGTGAAGAATATTGAGAAGGACCGTTGGATGTTAGGGATGCAGCAACATTCTACCATGCATCTTTACGCGACCTTCAAAACCGAGATCGCGCCCCTGACTTTCTGTGGAAACACGCTGGGCAGTCGACTTCTTATGGAGGCTCGTGGTGGTGCTTTACGTACCAGGCCGTACCGACAGAAGTACGACTGCAACGTGACGGACACGATGTGCAGCGTCTGTGGAGCGTGCGAATAAAGCATCGAACACCTGCTCATCGCGTGCAAGGCACTACTTCCAGCGCCTATCGTGGGATCCCGTATCGAGCAAGCACTAGGTTTTACTGAGGAACACAACCATATAGCCTGCTCTAAGCGGCGACTCGAGACATGGTGGAAGACTCATCGGTGACGCTAGTGGTTTATTGTTTTGTTTTAGTTTTTGGCGCGTCTATATCATAGACTCTCGTTGCAAAGAGATTGCGCTGTAAATATACATACAATATACACACATACATACATATCAAATTTGGCAATTTTCGCCACACATCTCTAATTATGCTACAAAATGTGGATCTGAATATTATTTAACAAAACCTTTAGGAAACATTTGCCGGCTATTTATTGTTTATGATCGCGGTGCTGGTGAGGTAGGCGCTTACCCAATAGGCGACGTGGATTCGGCTGACGTGCTGCAGTTCCGCGGATGCATAGCAGTGAAAAGTCAGAGAGCTTTCGAAGGAAAGAAGGCGCAAAAGACCTTGCCATATGCAGGACACAATCGGGTCGCGTGCTTCAGATTGCAGCGCGTGCATTTTGACGATGATGTCGACTCGCGCAACTTCGTTTTTTCCATTGCGTCCACGTTTGCGCTTTTCTGATTGCCTTCCCAGGTCCTGTTTTGATGCTGAGCCACTTCTGCTGCCTTGTAGATCTGACCTGCCTTCTCTAGCGTCAAGTCGACTTCCCGTAGCAGTCTTGCACGAAGTTTCTTGTCAAGGATTCCATAGACAATCTGGTCTCGGATCATTGAGTCCATGACCGCTTCGAAATTGCAGGATTGAGCCTTAGTTTTCACGTCGCGCAGAAATTGCTCAAACGGCTCACCTTCGGTTTGTTGTTGCGTCCGGAAGACATACCTTTCGAACGTCTCGTTCTTTCTTGGGATGCAGTATTGTTCGAATTTCTGCACCAGTGTGTCGTATGCTTTCCTTTCTTCGTCTTCGGCAAATTCAAAGGTGTTGTAGATCTCCAGCGCTTCCTCTCCCGTGACGTGCACAAACAGAGCTGCCTTTTCGTCATCGGGCTTCAGTGCGTATCCCGTGGCCTTCAAGTAGATGTCCAGCCTTTGCTTGAATCTACGCCAATTCTCTTCGAGATTCCCAGTGAGACGAGGCTCCGCTGGCGGCTTGAGGCTGTTCATCTTCCACGCTGAGCAAGAGCCGGTTTCGCTGGAGTCTGGACTGCGCGAACCCTCGGCGTTCGATTTCGGCTGCGCCATGTATCAGACGAGACAAGACATGACCACTCAGTGTGGCTCCAGCAGCAGGACTGACTTTTATTGGTCCACGTCACTATATATGTAGCCGGTGACCATGGTGTCCAGACTTACATACGGTACAGTCTCCTTAGCCCTTTTCCACCTTTTATTTCAACTTTCAACTTGCTTGTTCGTTGGGCGCTTCTCGGAGCGATCGCGTCGGTTTGAGCGGTCTTTGTTTCTCTTGTTTTATACGTTGTCGTGTTATGTGCCGCCGTATTGCCAAGTGTAATAATCATGGAGTTGGTCGTGGTATTTAATGCTTGGGAACGAGCATCGGCAGTGAAGTCCACAGTGCAGTCGTTCAAGCTAGCGGGCCCCGTCTCGCCACGTCGAGGCCCGTGGGACGCTTGTTCGGCACGTAAAAGGTGAGTGGATTTTACCTACTGGTGGCGTTCGATCGTCGCTTTGACACCGCTGCGGCGGAATTTGATAGCGCGTGGCTACCTCACGTAGTGTGGGAGAAAAAAGAAAAGAATAAAGATAATCAACGGGAGTGACTGCTCATTCGAACTAGAAGGCAGCAGTGCGTTTCCCATGTCGTTCTCGGCAGAGCGGTTCAGAGTACTGCCCAGAGTTTCAAATGCGAAGGTTTGAGAATTTGAGATGTGCAGCGTTATGATCGTATTGAGGCACCGCACTGCATGCGGGTCAGGGTGCCGCCGGTGCCGCATTTGCATTCAGTAATCGCACTTAAAGAAGGACCAAACGCGTTGGGAATGTCAGCTTTTGATGAGCTCCAGCAGTCACAAAAGCGTTCTGTCGAAAGACAGGATTCATAAACAGATCAGACGACGCAAATGAACCTCCCGACGCGTCTAATTTGTGGCGGGTAATAATGTTATTGTTCATCTGGTTGGCCTACTTATTTAGGTATGGCGTTTGCACGCTATTCTGCCTCATGGCACATTCACACCTGCAATAGAACTGCTAAGCGGTTCTGCTACAGGTTAATCGCGAAAAGTTGTGCTCTTCCATAATGTGCATGTTAAAGTGACAACAAATAAGTGTGCATCTCTTTTCTACTCCTCCTGTGGTATGCAGCTGGTTGTATTTTCTGCTACATTTTGGTCACAAAGCCACTGAGAGACAGGCATTATTGATGTATATTATCCAAAAGATTGTTTGAGCATGAGACGAGGCAACAGAAATACTTTATATGTGCCTGCTTTTTATGTTTTCGCAATTCACCGGCTCACCCTCTCTTCTTGTGGTTGTTTTGTTGGGTGTAAATTTTCCACCCCAGGTATCCGATGCTTACGGCTGATGGCTTCTAACTACGTGCATCATAGAGCGGGCCTTCACCTTTGCCGAGACAGCAGTGAAACATTAAGAGTTCTGGGTAACTGCAGCGACTGGGTCACCGATGCCATTCCACTTCCTGCACTGTTAAATGCTTGTCACCCGAGTGACTTCAGTGCCGTCGGTGGGGCTATGGCCGGTGGTCTGCGATCACAGACCACCAAGCACCATTGCACTGTTTTTGGATGAACTAGCCGCTTTTGAGGAAGAACAGAGTGCTTTGAGAAGAGCTACGGTGTCCGCTTTTTCACTAGCTCCAGCTGTCGCAACAGACATTTTGTCGAAAGGAGCAACACCTAGGGTTGCCACCTTTCTCCGAAAAAAAAAAGAACGGCCCTTCGACGGGGGGGGGGGGGGGGGGCGGGCAGTTAAGTGACAACAGCTGCGAGAGACGCTCGGCTCTTCCTAGACATCGTCGGCGCGTTTCTCTGGTCTTGGCACTTCAACAATTAAGTGGAGAACGAAGAGGGAGGGGCAAAACGACGAGGATCTAAAGTAACAACAACAATATTACACCATGTCTAGTGGAAGGGGAAAGCTTGGGGAAAGCGCGTACGCCGCCCGTCACAGTGGATGGATGAAGCGCCGTGCGTGTCCTTGTCAAGATGCCGACAATCGTTAAGAAAACCAACACCTCCCAGAAGGCTCACCTATCGGGAGGGCCTGTCGCCGAGTTGCCCGCCGGCGTCTTGCTTGTTCTCGCTTCCCCTCATTTTCCAGCTTTCCACCGCGCTCCCGGTGGTCATTTCGTTCTGTGTGGACCGTACCCCCCCCCCCCCCCCCCCCCCGTCTCAGGGAGTTCTCCTGCCGCGCTCTCCCGCATACTTTCTCTAATCACGTGTCCTCATGGTGTTTGTGTAATTTTGAATTTTTTTTTCGTCGACAAATATTTATCGTCGTAGTTGTTGAATTGTCGCTTAAAAATTTCAAAAAAAATAAGCTAAAAGCAATCGCGCTTCGATGGCTGTCAAAAAACCGGCCAATGACGGCCGGTCTCACCTACGGACCGGCAACCGGCCTGCTGTCTAAACAACCGGTCGGGCCGGTCAAAAACCGGGCAGGTGGCAACCCTAGCAACACCGGCGACTCCCTCGCCGGGGGGAAGAGGCAGGGGGGTGATGTTTTTAGTTTTTTTTGCCCGATCCCCCGAAGGTCATCCTGGTGATATCCAACACTGCCTGGTGATAGTTAGGGGGAGAAAAATTGGTCTTAAATTGGTCTCGAGGAATCATGTTTTTGTCTTTTAAACTTGGGCTAGGTGGCGCAAGCTACCGCCCGTTACAAAGGGTATAGCCATTAACATCCATCCATCCATCCATCCAGTAGACGGCGCTGAATGGCCGCAAGGAGCCTCGCTTCTGATCGAGGGGCTCAAGATCATCCCGTTTCAAACGAGGTACCTTTTGGGGCATTGTAGAACACAGAAAATAAAGGGTCCAAAAGTTTTCTACCTCGACGAGGTGTGGGTTATGGCAGGACCAGTTTTCTCAAAGGTGCGGGTAGACACAAATGCGTCTTTGTTCCGTGACTGACACCTTCATGCGTGGTGGAATGAGGCAGTCATTGCTTAACCTGGCTTAAAGCTCAACGACTGGACTGGTCAAGGGTGGCATGCCTGAGAGTGGTACAGTAGACAGCTTTAGACACCAACTTTAGACTTCATTCACCCCTTAACTGACAGGGCACTGGAAGCTACATGCTCTGTGAACCAGCCGATTGTCAATCTTGCACCACTTATCATGCCCTTTGCTCATACAGATGTGCAGAGAGGAAATGAGGCAATAAAAGCTTGGCCCACCAACCAGATGGCCTCTATCGCCCTGTCAGCGTAGGGGTGAGCGGAGCGTAGGGGGGCAGATTTGGTAGGGTCTGCTGAATGCATCTGGCATAGCAGCTCGGCAGTGGTGGGTTACTATACTCCGTCTCATCCTACGATGGACTAAAGTCCAATATTACAGGCCGCCGGGTCCAATCACAAGCCTGTTAGAAACCACGTGGTATATTGCTCCGTCGTACGTATCAGTGCGCCAAGTCGCGTCATGCGGAGGCGAATTTTTCGTCTGCTTATCGAGCCCTCGCACCAGCTCCGTCTGCTTGCTACTACTGAAGGCTACTGAAGGGATTAAATACCGTCTGGAAGCGATGGGGCGGAGAGAATCCGGGATCAGAGCCAGTGGCCATTAAGAAATTAATATGAGTCGCATAGAGTGTTCAACACGGGAGCGTACGTACGGACCGCATGCGGAAGGGAGATGCGGGTCCGGGTACGTTTTACGTACACAAAAGTTGGATTGGATTAGAATGTTATGGCTAAGGCGAAACGACTTTATGTCAGTGTCGCGTGCGCGCCGTCCGTCTTCTCCAAACAGTTAACACATTTACGAAATATCGCAAGGATGTTCATGAAACTAAATGCAATGTATCTTTACTTCACCAATATAAAATAGCGCTCTATTATAACAGACAACCATGGCACCATGATAGAACAGCACACGGCAAAACAGCACGCGACAAGACAGCATGGTCAAAACAGCACGTGTCAAAACAGCACAGCGTCAGTACAGCAAGGCGACAAAACAGCACGCGTCAAAATAGCAGGCGACAAAATAGCACAGCGTCAAAACGGCACAGCGACAGAAGAGCATATGCCAAAACAGCACGGCGTCAAAACAGCACAGCGTCAAAAGGGCACAACCGCAGAAGAGAACGGCTTCAAAACAGCACCGCGACAAAAGAGCACAGCGTTAAAGCAGGACATTGACAATATAGCTAGGGTTTGGCGTTTTCGGTTTTTATTATTTTGGAATTCGGCCTACTTTTTTCGGTTATTTATTCCAAACAGAATTTTTCGGTTTAATACGGTGAATATTTATGGACTCATAAACGTCTCGGCTCTTTTCGGTTTATTGACGAAAACCAGTATAGTGACGAAAATGTAATATTTAAAAATCGTTTGTTTAAATTGTATAGCGAGTAAACAGATACTGGTTTTCTTATTTGTTGCTGTCCGTGGCAGCCGACACGACCTGTTCTGAAAAACGCACTGAGGCCCTACCGTGATCTGACATTATCGTCGTATTGCTCGTATTTGTACACAGGACGAACATGAGCTTCACTCCCACTTCGGTCGGAGAGGCAAAATATTAAAATCCAGAAATTTTCAAGCATTGTACTCAGATAAAGTAAGTAGGCAGGCGAGCTGGTTGATGTTACACATTTTTGAAAACCGGAGACGACGGACGAAAAAGGGGACAACACACAAAACGTCTCAAACGCAGCTACTAAATTTTATTTGAACAGTCGTTTATATAGCATCTCTCCCACACGTCTTCCGGAACTGCACACGCCACTGGATCTTTGGGCAAGGGTACATCTCGTCTTGACTTTTCTTTTTTTTTCCCCTTTTCTTTTTCTCTCTTTTTTTTTCAAACCACCGCACTTAGTTTGTACACAGAATTTCAAAACAAAGCCGAACAAAGTCGAACCCACTAAAAAAAAAAAAAAAAAAGATAACATCATCAAAACTTTTGGGTCGCTTCGTCTAGTCTGATAACAATTCAAACCTTCGAACTCACTCAGTGCGTTTTTTTCCCCATTTTCACTACTGCGAGAAGTGGTAATTCGCGCCGACCACAGAAACGATAATAAAAGAATCGTATTTATGCCCTCCTCTAGTAGACAGAAGCTGTGTTAAAAAATGTGCAGCATTTACGGACGCCCTTGATTTTCATTCTTCCGTTCACGATTAAACTCTTCTCTTTGAACAAAGAATTCGGCACACAAACACTTATATCACGTGAAAAACCCAGATTTCGTCCTGAAGACCCCTGCGCCCCCGGAGCTTTTGTTGAAAGTTGAACATATCTCGGAGACAAGCTGAAACTTGCGAAAGGAAGTGGTCATACGGTCAATAAAAAACACATCCCCCCCCCCCCCCCCCCTGAACCCACCCCTCCAAACGCCCCCGGAAATACTGACCTTTCAGTTAAAACCGAAGTTGGAAAAATGAATCCGGCGTACATTTACCGGTTTTATTGGGTTTAAGCCGAAAACGCTGAACCCTAAATATAGCGTGTGGATTTAAAAAAATGCATGTCTCAAAGTGGGCACTCTAAAGGAAGGGAGGGTCTATGCCAACTCGTCCAAAGCCAACTCGTCGACAGCCAATTTGTCGGATCCGTTCTCTTCGGAGCAAGTTCGGAGTGGGGAGTACACTCGATGCGCACATCAAGGCTCCCTGGGCAGTAGCGAAGCCCCCACTGGTGCGTATTCTGGCTATTTCTCAAGCAGTTCTGCTCATTCCGACGCAAATGTTTGCAGGTGATATCGTCTATAATAAATTAATCAATCGCACGGCAAGTCCTGTCGTTAGATGTTAAAAGAAAAAAAAAGCGTGTGCGGCAACCGTGTGCTCAGCCCATGCTGTACGGCAACAGCATCGAAGCCAGTGGCATGTTTCTGCTTCACCGGTTTCCACTCGATCGAGGCCTTCGTCGGCAATAATCTGCGAATTTCACTGAGATGAAGAGCACGCTCGAAGTTGCTACATGCGTGCTGTTTAGTCGCTGTGCTGTTTTGACGGCGTGCTGTTATGGCACGTGCTCTTCTGTCGCAGTGCCGTTTTGACGCTGTGCTGTTTCGTCGCGTGCTATTTTGACGCGCGCTGTTTTGTCGCCGTGCTGTTTTGACGCTGTGCTCTTTGGACGGGTGCTGTTTTGACCGTGCTGTTTTGTCGCGTACTGTTTTGTCGTGTGCTGTTCTGTCGCGTTCCCTGAGAACCATATGCGTTAGATTAGTGTTCTTAGTAGTCTGCGTATCGGAATTTCTCTCACGCACTCTTTCGCGATGTGGATGCAAGCTTTTCTGAGGCAGTGCTCCGCCCGCCAACCTTCGGGCCCTAGTCCGCCGTAGGGCGAGATGGAGTATAGAGCACTTCTCACGTGGCATACCACTTTCATGCTAGTGACCACAAACTTTTCACTTCGCCTTGCAGTGGCCACTGCACAGTTAGCTGATACGAGCTTGATTTGTTTGTGCGACAGCTCAAAATTGACCATATTTGTTATTCTCCTAGGCAAATAGAAACGATGCCTAGACATGACCCTCAAAATGTAAAGCTTGGGAAGTATGTATTTGCGAAGAAAAAAAAAAGCCATTTCCGAAACCAAATTTTAAGCTTCCACAGAACTGGGCGACATCAAAGGGCGAGCAGTGAACTCCTTGCCATTTTACCCTCTATCAAAATTGATTTTCTCTGCTGCTGCCGAGCGAGGGTAAAGAGTGAGGACACAACTTGAACTGAACATGTCGGTCACACTTATGGGGTCCTATTTATCCAAAGAATCAAGCTTTTCATCGCCTCCAATTGCATCTCGCTGATGCCGCCATTCAATATTACAAAAACGGGGCTTGCGAAGTCTCTAAATTGTGTGGTCCATTAAGTCGTCGCAAAACCGAAGTGGGGAGATGTTGGTTGGGAGAAAAGACTGCAAACTTTAAAAAGCTGCATGCGCGCACAGACGCTGCATTGTTTTATTTATATCAAAAACAAAATAAGGGACTTTGAAGTGTCCCTTCAACGATGTTAGGGGCTAAGAGAAAAGCAGGCAGCATCAGGTGCCGTTCCACCCAAGCCTAACCACCAGGGGTAAGCGCACAGACATCACTTGTTTAGCAATGCGACTGCCAAATTTTCACATTGTTGGAGAGAGACTACTGCAAACGAGGGTGAACACTGGCACTAACTTGCATGAAACCCAGCTGGCTCCAAAGCAGAAAAACTGCTGCGAGAATCCGGCATCTCCCTGCCGCCATATTGCAAAAGGCTAGTATGGCCTTGACGTCAAGTAAACAAGAGGAAGTGATTAAATGACAGGGTGAAATGAATTTTTTTGCTGCTCAGTTGTTAACCTGTCACCCAGTGTATGCTTGCTTCAGTATTACATTTTGCCATGGTACAAAATGCAATACAGCACTTTACTCTGAATGCTGGGAAGCCATCGGAGCCAATCACGTGCCGAGGGTGCGTCATGTGGCCTTTCCGTTGAGCGCAACGGCACGTTGCTCACAATGGAGATTTATTAACAGACACACCACCCGAGGCTCTGTTAACACATTTAATATCCTGTGCTGTTTATACACCTGCTAATTGTATTGCAGCAACTAAGCTCAAGTAATTTGCACTCCCAGTGATATATTTTTATGCCAAATCTGTCATTAAATGTGTCGAAGTTCAAAACATAAAAATCGACTGTAGCAGAACTCCATGCATCAAATGGAAATAAGGAACTGTAAATTTTTTTCGGCTTATTGTTTCCTGTTAACGCTTACTTTTATCAAAATGGTCCTACACAAATTTCGAACATTATGTTCTTTTCGACTGTTGTGAGTTGCAGGCTTTTTGCTTTGTTAACTGTCTTCACTAAAAACAAAATCTGCAGCAACCTTCATGCATTTACACAGCGATTTGAAAATAATTACAGTATCTTATATTTCAACTTTTGGCGAGCAATTTTTCTTGCAATATTTTGCCACCAAGGGGAGAGGCACAACAGAGCATGCGCGTCGGTTCTACTGCAAGAATGACGGTCGCTTCCCGCATTGCTTGGATAGAAAATGGCGTAACATTGCGATTCACACGATACCAGCAACCTCCGCGCTTCCCCGTGCCCCGTTGTTTGGCAGCACCGCGAGTTTAAGAGTAAATTTTACGACAGTATAAAATGCGGGACGTTTTGAAGATTTGGAAATATCTTGCAGGACGCAGGACATGAGCCCTCAATGCGGGACAGTCCTGCGGGTCGCGGGACGGGTGGTCACCCTAAGTCCCCGTCTTTGGTCCAACCTATTCATAATATTATCGGTACAAAAAACTTTCCTCTGGCAGTCTACATTTTTTTACTGTGCAATCTTGGCCGCTTCAAGGAAGCACTATTTGTCGAAATACTTTATTCTTGCAAAAACATTGTCATGGTCAGAAGGACCTGCCTCAGCTGACGTTTCGTCAAAAGTTAGGGAAGTATAAACATGAACAAAATAAGTGCTCGATTTACTTTGTCACCAGCTGTTAGTGGCACTGCACACGCTGCTGTTGTATGCCCGTGCCGCAATCCAAGTTGCACCTTGTGTACTAGCAAAGTGGGCCGTGCGTGCATACTTGGGCAGGTGCCATGCTGCCCAGCGAATTGTTTTGAAGTTCGTGGCGTGCACCTTCGATAGCTCTACTTTGCGGTTGTGCATTGCCTTCCGTGTTTCGGTCTGCTACATGCTTTCTTCTCCACATTCACTGTAGGTTCAGAATTCCCTGCTCCTGAACCGTGGATCAAGCCTTGCCAAACAGTTTTTTTTTTTGGGACCACCACTTCTTGATGGACCGAGTCTCTCCTACCGTGTGTTGCATTTAAGTATCTTTCCTGGAAACTCCTTTTGGATGGTAGTGCATAAGTGCTCCCGCCGTATTTCGCGAGTAAACTTCGGTCAGTCGACACACCAGGTCACTGTGAAACATATGCAAGATCTTAATGGAGCCTGGCAGAGAAAGTTGACTTCACCAGTATTAATTTCCTGGCCTCGTTAGCAACTTCAACGAAATAAACATCACATTATAAAACATAGTTGCTGCAGTGGCAAAGGGTTGTTAGGAAACCCCAAAATATTTCGTAGGTTCACAAAAATATAAAGCATTTTCATTCTTTTTTTTTCAGCCATGTTGCAAGATGTATTATTTAGAATTTATCCCATATTTTAATTGACAAATAATTTGTCACATCTCTCTCATAAATTGTTGATAGCACTCTGTTCAAGAGGGAATGATCATGAGTTTCATGTTTTTCAAGAGGAGACCCTGGTCTTGACAGTTTTTTTTTTATTTTCTCACCCGATTTGGTGCAATTCTCACATCTATTGTACTTTGCGTGTGAAGCACGTATTCAAGCTTACTTTTCCTTTCACATAATTGTTTTCATGAAGACCTTCACTTTAGTTTCTGCCACTATACCTGCATCAACTATGGCAGGTAAAATGTCTATGTATTCTACAAATGATAAAAGGTGCAAAAAGACCATTTTTTGTAAGTTCGGCATAACTCTAAAATAACTTATCACAGACTGAAATTCTTTCATTCGTCGTTAGAAATTAATCATAATAGCTGTCTCGTAAGATAATCTCATGGTATGCATTCTTCACAAGTTGTAGTCCTATTGCACTCTCTAATTCAGGGGTTCTCAAACTGGGTTCCGTGGGCACGTCTTGTATTCTGCGAGCAACCAGAAGTGGGTTTTGAGTTTTTTTATATGTTTACCCAGATACGGTGGTGTGAAAATTTGAAACTTACGAATATGGAAGCAAATAACCCCATGTTTTATTCATATTAAATTTGGCAACTTAGACATATGTAGTATTTTGAACTTTTAAAATAAATCTGCAAACAGCAAAACCCAGATGCCCCGCCGCAACGCACTGGTGTAAAGCGGTGAATCTTGACACCAGCGTGCCAGTCAAAGTGGTGATGCTTTCCCCAAGCGCACTGGTGCAAAGTGGTGAAGCTTGACAGTATGTTGGTCAAAGCGGTGATGCTTTCCACGAGCGCACCTGTGCGAAGCAATGAAGGTTGACACCAGCACGCCAGTCAAAGCGGTGATGCTTTCCCCGAGCGCGCCGGTGCAAAACAGTGAAGCTTGACACCAGCGTGCCGAGAAATCGGTGATGCTTTTTTTGAGCTTGCCGGTGCAAAGCGGTGAAATGTTCTGCAACATCAGCAACTTGTGGGGGGTTAGGGGGTACAGATTCCACAGCACTTTTTGAAGGTTGCTAGGGTTCCTTATGGCCAGAAAGTTTGAAAAGCCCTGCCTTATTTATGAAGTACCAAACCCCAAAATAGTAACTCAGATCCAAGTTGTATATCCAAAGATGCCAGGCAAAACTATTGATGTGACAATAAAGTGAATTCTGCGAAAACAGGAAAACCATTTCAAAGCATGCTTGTAAACAAACCGAGTACATGGCTTTGGATCAATGTAACTAAATCCATACACACTTGCTAAGTGTAATGACCGGGAGATATGTAGGTCGTAACTTATTAATCATAGAGAAAAAAAGGTTGCAGAGATTTTTTCAGCAATTCCCACTGTCTAAAACGAGGGTCTCCCCTTAAGTTTCATATATATTGGTCTTGCATTTAAACCACTATTGTTTAACTTGTTCACACCATTGTTTAACATGTTTGTTTCTTATGTTTGCATTTACAATTGCACTGTGTAATGCCCCTGGCTCCGAGGGTAAAATAAAGGAATAGAAACCAACAGATTCTGTAAGTCGCTAAGTTCAATTACAATGTCCTCTTTCTGGATATGTACTGTAAGACCGAGCACCAGCCCTGGACAAGCGTAAGTCCATTGCCGTTGATTGAATGCCAGCAGAGCTGCCGAGTCTTGCTTGTGTTTGATTTTCATGTAAACTGCGCAAGTAGGTGTCAGAGGTTGCCGTTGTTCTTTTTATTGTGTATTCATTGTGTGTACTGCTTTAAACTGCGGGAGGGTAGAGACCTCTGTCAGGCAGGAATGCCTTTTGCCTCTACCTCCCAACCGGGCTCGGCCCGTGAAAATTCCAATCAACTTTAAGCTTCAAAGCTCGTTGCTATTTTTTGTGATTTGTTTAAATGGGGCTAGCCTCTAATAATGGTTGCCTAAAAATTGGAATTGCAATAGAGCCCATAAAACGATCAATTAAAAGTTAATCAAGAGATTTTGGCTAATTACCCAACATGTTGAAATGTTTACAGTCAAGACGTCACCCATGTAACTGTCATCCCTTCTTCTAGTAGACGACCTAATTTTCGCAAAAATCTAATTTTCACAAATTTTGCAATTTCATCAAATTCGAAAAAAAATGTATGACATATGTATCCCTGCCGTGACCAGATTTGTCACGGCAGGGTCACACGTCGCAGATGCATTTTCCCCAAAAATAGTTTAATTACATCAACATTTGCAGTGCAACACTCCATTTTAGTGTGCAGCAATTCTGTGTGCTGGTGAGTGCGAGAAGTAGAGTGGCATCTATTTCAAGGAGTAGCGTGATTTTGGTAGCTTGTTAGTTGACTTGAAGCGATGAGAGCGATGTACGCCTCCCAACAGCCTCCCTTTTGCTTTCCTCTGTGTGCCAGGAGCGGGTGCAGGAAAGAAAAGTGGGAGAGGGAGACCACTTGTTTGAAACGCATCTCACATCCTAAATGCTATATGAAGCGATTTTTTTCTTTTGGGGCAGGGGGAGGAGAGAATGCTCCTTGTGACATACATGTTCTATCTAAGGTTTATGAAAAATATTTTAGGGGGCTGCAGTGTCCCTTTAAGGAGGAGTGTGTCTTTGAGTAGGCCTAAAGGGGTATTAACATGCAAGAGAAATCCAATGGATTTTACCACGGATTGTGCCTCACATTTACAATGTTGGTAGCTCTAGAGTTTCTGTATAAGCTAGAGTTGCACGTTCAGCCATCTTAAAATCGGAAGTTATGCAGGAAAGCCACTCCTCACGCATGCTGGAGACATGCTCTGATGAAAATTTCTGCTCGCTCCCATTACGCTGTTGCCATCTGTCTTGAAGCGTGCAAACCGCCTCGACACACTTGTTGTGCTGTAAACAGATTGGCGGCGCGGTCGTAGCGGAGGATTTCCTGCACAGAGTTGGAATTTTGTTTGTCACATGATCGAGTTCGGGAAATAAATGCGCAACTCTGGTTCCTGTAGGGAGCCTATACAGGAACTCTAGGTAGCTCTAGGCACAGATATCGAATTCAGGCTAACTATGTCGTGCTATGTACAGAATCCAGGGTGTCTAGCGACTGGGAAAACCGCTAATAATCAGGGAAATTTTAATTACCAGGAAAAATTGGGGAATTGTGAGGGATATTGTCAAAAAGTGAGCCCTGTCAGGGAAAATGAGCTAGAAACGCCATCGAGTTCCCTGAGCAAAGGCTCGATGACTTGGGGGCAGAAAAAAAGGCAATAAAATCTGCTTAGAGCAGAGTGCGAGCTCTGCTCACCCGATGTAGAGTATGCTACCCGATGCAAAGAGAAGAGCCGACAAATTCAGTCCAAGCCTTGAAATGGATTGAGGGCGCGACACTACACTCTTAGAAAAAAGGGCATGGATAGTCCTCCCTTAAAGGAGGAACGGTCTTGTAACCTAAGTTCCTACAGAAAGGGAGAAACCTTCGTCCCTGAAGCAGGGGAGCAAATAGTTCCTCCGTCGCCTGCATCTCATTATGGCGGCCCTGAATCGAGCAACTCGAGCTCAATAAGGCTTAACGAGGACGCTACGTCTCTTGTACGGGAGGAAAGGAGCAGCAAATAAAAGCGTAACACGAGCTTTCCGCGAACTGTCTTTATTTCCGAAGCCAGGTTCCCCCCGCAGGTACAGAAACTTGCGTTTCGAAAGCAGCTACTTAGTCTTCTCGTCCCCAGCACTGCGATGTTAAACGGAGACAACCGAGAACCAGTTACTTCGTGCACTTCACGTCTTACCTTTGCTGTTCCTCGAGTCACAATTCTTTCACCAACCGCACATCCAGGAGGAATGGCAAACCAATCCGCGAAACCAAAAGCCGCTTTCGAAAAAACAAACTCGAAGCCGCTGTTTACCGCGTAGCGTGAAAGAAGGTTAAATCGCTTGCCACCAGATAGCAGGGTCAAACACAGTAATTGCAACCAGCATAGCTAGGCGGCGCTAGGTACCCCCCAATTCATGTTCTACAAAAAAAATATTTTTTTTTTATTTTGCTCAGGCTATCCTTGCGCTTTCGGATCCTCTACTATACTATGCTATACAACTCTACTATACAACGATCCTCTACTATACAACGCTTTCGGATCCTCTACTATACAACATTACGCATACTACAAGCCATAGAGTTATTACAATAAACGCTAGAGGCTCAGCTGGCGCTAGTGTCTACGGGACTTCCGGTTGCAAATTGAAGCAGACAGCATGCAGTCTACTTTTCCAGTCTTCCTGTGTATTCCTATGGGAAAACGCGCGTGAATTTTGTCTCTTCGCCGGAAAATAACATTAATAACTTTTGTTATTTCGGTTGTACCGGATAGTATGTACCTTTATTAATATGGTGATTGATCGTGTAATTGCTTTAGTTACAGCATTTCTCCTTTACCACTAAACGATGTTAAACTTCGCTATATTTCAGGCCCAAACCTCTGTTCCATGGCAGGTATGTAAAACGAGCGACGATTCTCAGCAAAATAACGATCGAAAGGAATGTAAAGTGTGTTCAAAGTTCGCCAGCATTCTGTTGGTGCTTATATATTGTTAATATGCCCGCCCTGTCACTATATGAAAATGACCCCGTCGTGCATCTTTACGAGTGGTTAAGAAACGTTCGAAACGTAAAGAATAAAGTACGTGGGCTACTAGAGGTGTGTTTTCTTATTATTTCCTATGTCGGGCAGTTTTTATCGGGCACCTGTTCTCTGGCTTCTCCCTATTTGCAAATATTTGGAGCGTGCGGGTGATGATTTGAACCCAGAACAAGCATCTTCGAACATATTCATGAGCAAAAAGAATAAATCAGTACTTATTTACTGCAAATCGGACTATATTACGTAACTTTCAATTTATTTTCATCGTCTGCAAGCACAAGGGGTTTCTAATTCAGTGTTACTGCGTAGTTCTTGCCGTCTCTCTTGGTTTTTCACATGTCCTTCGTTCGTTTGGCACGTATATCCCCCATGCTGGAAAGCGTCGACGCCGTGTTCGCGCTAGCAGTGTCCGACAGTGCACATAAATACACGTACGAAGCGGTTTTAACACCGTTTTTTATGCGACGAATTTCAAATAAAAATGCTGTAACTGACCAATTATTTCGTCTGCGTGACTAAGAAATGTTCCAATGTGCCTAGTACGTGTAAAATATTCGTGATATTTGCTCTTATAATCGAGCGCAGAGAGAAAATGCACTCGCTTTTTCCCATAGGAATGCATTACCGGAAGTCAATTTCGGACTGCTTGCTGTCTGCTTCAAAATGCAACAGCACACTAGCGCCAGCTGAGCCTCTAGCGTTTATTGTAATAACTCTATGCTACAAGCATCAGGTGAACATACAGTAACATACATACACATGGCACATATAAACATCAATACAACGGCACACTAACCCGAACACTACACCCGAGCTCTGCGATTCTGGCTTTTATACTGGTTGTTTGGAACGTACGGAATTTTTCGGTGACTCCCTAAGCAATAAAAAATATTCCCAGCATGTTGATCTTTTCCCAGCAATGTAATACCACTGAGAATATTTCGAATGGCTCAGGGGATGAATCTTTTATGAAGAAGTAAACGCTCGATCATGCCGTAATTATTTGGAAGCCAATAAATCAAGCCGCTCCAATGCGGCTCGAAGCCATGAGTTTGTTTCCCCGCACGGAGCGTCGTAGCCCGTATTTCTATTGTAGTTTGTTTTTCTATTTGTGCTGTTCGCGCACGGCTTCAATTGCCGTCTTGAATTAATCTCTGTAGAGCGGATATTCACTCAGCTGGAAGTGATGCTTCACGGGCAGAGAAATCGCTTTTCGATCAACTTGAATGCAGTCAAAGCCGCGACTTTCGGCAGGTGTTAAGTGTACGGAGCTACACCGTGGCGAGCTCGAAAACTTCTAGCGCTCATTCCAGCGCGCCACTTGGAGGGCAGTTTTTACAGGAACTGTAGTATATTTAACAAGCAAAATAAAGGGTAGCTTTTTTTTTCTTTTTCGATTTTACCTACTATTCTTTTTTAATGCTGAAATTCCACACTGTACGTATATATACGTGCTTTTCGTCATAATTTTGTACTTTTCAGTGCTTTCCACAGAGCGCAATCGCTCTCGGGGAGGAGACAACCGACATTCACATTGGCCACAGTACGATAGGAGCTTACTGTTCAGACCAGCGTTCCAACATGACTATCCGCACGTCGACCGATTGCACCTAATCCCTCAAGTGGTCTAAACTCTTTAATGTAAAGCGGAATGTCAACCTGCGACACCCCGCCCCCTCCGATCACAGCTCGGCCAGCGGTATCAATGCCCCACAGTTTACGTCATCTCATCTTGCTGTTACACCACTGATACGCGAACACACGGTCGCATCGGCGATAATTCCAGTCTTCTGTTCACAACGCACAACACTGCCATCACGATGTTGCTGCTATGTTGCTGACACGCAGAAATACAAAGCCACGTTGATTGCCGGTTGGCACTCGGCATCGGAAAACAGAACCGAACTCAGCACGGAAGGCACCCAGGCAGCCAGCAGCAAAACCTGGCGGTCTTGGACGCAGTTCCTGCGATTTCCATAACGTCGAAAACGTCGACACAGATCCGCGTGGTTCCGCTACTGTAGTTTCGCGTGGGCTGGCGTGGGGTGGGCAGGGTGGGTTCCGCAATCCGGAGACGGCGAGACGGCGATCTTACCCAGTGTACGTAGCTCTGCTGGCACTGCTCCGGAACTTCGCTGTTTTTAGCGGCTTCGTTTGCTCGTTTGATAAAATTAGTGATAAAAACATAAATGCAAACTAAACGTTCTGCACGTTTGGACTAGAAGACGGAATTAACGGTGGCCTTCGTTGCCGCTGAAGCTCAATCAACTCAACAACGACGTGCTCGAAAAACGAAACCGAAAGAATATAAGTCAGGAGGGCGAAAGCTTTCTCCCGTCTGCCTGGAGAAGGAGAAAAACGTTTCGTTCCTCCCTTTTTCTCGTGTCGGCTTGGGGGCGCGCCAGTAGAAGGGAGGAAGACGCGCCGTTGCTACCTTTTTCCTCGATTTTTTCTTACAGTGTAGGCTAGATTTAGTTAAAGCTACTAGATTTAATAAGAAATGGGAAAGTTGCAGACCGTATTTTAATCCAAACCTTAAGCCGAAAATGTGCATCTGGCGGCCATGTGGCCATTCAGTTATTGACGTGTGTGGTTGAGCGTCGTGTTTTCATCGTGTTTCCGGAAGTGGCCTCTTCGCTGACGATGTCGGCGGCAAGAAGGTGCTCGTTTCTCCGTGGTGGACGAACCTGAATATTTCGGAATATGCAACTTGGATTAAGCCCGTGCAAAATTATCTTCGCAGTGCTCACTGCTTTGTGTTGTAATGGTCTTATATATTTAACTGCCTCTAGAGTCGTCAGGGAATTTCACCTGAAATTTTTCAGGGAAAACCTGGAAAAGTCAGGAAAATTCAAAACAATAATTTGCTAGACACCCTGAGAATCACGACGTACCACTCGCCTCAAATCGTATTGAGCTAAAGCTTAACTCACATGCACGTAAGAAGGTCAACTTATTATAGTCTGTTGCAGGTCAAGAATAGCAGGAAAGTGGAGGAGTAAGCCACCTCTTCTCACCATGATTGGTGGTTTGCTTCTTTGCATTCTCCTCCTGTCCAGTGTTCACTCCACTAATGGGGGGAGAGTGGGAGAGAGACTTCTGCTATTCTTGACCAGCAACAGACTAACCAAATCACTAAGTGCTGAACTTTTTCTTGGCATAGTTGACGCATCTAAAATACAAGCTATCACCATGTCACTGCATTACTTTGTGGGGCATCCTTGCCTACTTTTTGCTTATGAGAAATAGCAGTCACAATCTATTAATTAAATATCTTATCACTGCTTCATACTTGGTAGTAATCCAGTTATAGTAATTGAATTATGTGATTAAATTACTGCTCTGAGTAATTAATAATTGTACTTCATTATTTCGTCAAAAGTTATTATAGTTGCAATTTAATTACTTTTAGCATGAGTAGTTGCAAAATATTGAATTATAATTACAATTCCTTTTTTTTAAATCTTGTCATGCTCCAGCTCAGCTCCGTGGAATCAACGACAGGATAAAAGGTGCTAATCACTCGCCCCATTGTTTTTCTACGAGCTTTTAAAATTTAAAAAAAACTACTCCAGCTCAAAAAAAAAAAAGGTTTTTTAACAGGTTTGATGGGACACGGATGTCAGATGATGATTTTTCCACAAAAAAAGGAATGTAATCTGTCTGAGAAATATTTACGGAGCGAGACACATTCTCATGTGCAGCGAAATTGTCTATTCCTACAGTTGCCCTTTCAACTTGTTCTGAAGCAAACACAGATTGGCGGTCACAAAAATTGAAGAAGGTTGTGGTCATAAAACTCATTTAAGTGACTCTAGCTTTGACAAGCTTCCCCACGTCTTAAGAAGGAGCAGGGGATAACAGCCAAACCCATTTCTGAAAAGCCGCCGCAGTTACCAGATGTTGTTTGTTTATTTTTTTATTATGGGGTGTTGGGAAGGGGGAAACCCGCCGCCACTCCTCCGCATGGCTGACTCAATGAGGCCAGACAGCGCAATATTAAGCCTGTCACTCAGTGGCATAAAAATAAAATACACTATTATTTTGTATCATACAAAATATGATACAGAATTATTTTGTATCATACAAAATATGATACAGAATTATTTTGTATCATCAATTTGCAAGGTGCAGAACAATTAGAGTACAATGGCGCTGCGTGGTGCTGAATGCGTGCATCTGATGACGTTATCATTTCTGATTTCGTGATTAATTGGGGCCGTCAAACGTTTCTCTTTGAACGCGAAATTATAAGCACGATTGTGATCACCATTTTAATTCTTTATAAAATAAGTTTTTATTGAGCTTTTAAAGCTATAAAGAAAATAAATAGAGTTTGAAAAGTGTGGAAACAACAAACACAGCTGCTCATTGAAACCGATACCCAGCGGAGCGGCAGCAGGTTTGTTTCTTGATCTCCCAAACCACTAAGCAGGCAAATAGCACAAAAAAGGCAGAAGCTAAAAAATCATTGAAATTATCAAAACTTGTTGTTGGCCTAGTTGGTTCATGACGCAGTCTAGAGGTCTTTTGCGCGACACAAGGAACAATCACAAGCGAGTAGACACGGACAAGCGCAAACTTTCAACTAGTTTATTCGTGCTCGATCGACCACGAACATCCAGAAAGAGCATGCGCAGCACGCTACACAGAAGGAAAAAGGAAAAGAAAACAGATAGAAATAGTCACCCACCAAAACACATTCCACGATAGTCATTATCAAACCAGCAACCCGGATAAAAACTGCACTTCACTTTCAAACAAAGAGACCGAGATATCGCTAACACAGTCACGTCTCTTCTTTATATAAAAAGCTTCCATCAATTCTCTGGCTGTACTATCTTTGCTTCTTCCCAAGATCCTGATCTCTTGAAATCGCGCCTCACACCCACAGTCGGCACAGTGAGTTGGCAAGTGTGCATTGCCTCTATTCCTGATTGACAATTCATGTTCCCGTTCGCGGTCATTAACACAGCGTCCATTTTGACCAATATATACTTTCCCACACGAAAGCGGAATCTCGTATACCACCGCTGTGGTACAATCCACAAACGGTCGGGCGTGGTTTTTGTTGCAGCCACTCGTCTTCTCTCTTCCCGAGGAAATCCTCGGACAAAGGCCCGCAAGCTTGCGTGGCGCCGAAAACACGAAAGGTACATTGTACCTATTCGCTACCTTCTTGAGGTTGTGGGACACTTTATGTATATACGGCACCACTTCTGGTCTACACTTCCTTTGTGGCGGCTCTGGCCGCGTCCTCTGCTTTTCTTTGGTCTTCTGGAGCAACGTCTTAGCAACCGCCGTAATGACCGAGCAGGGGAAACCGGCAGACTTCAACCTGGCTACCTGATCATTAAAGCTTCTGTGCATAGAGTGTGGGCACGACTTCCTGAGGGCGGACCCTAAGCAGAGGGAGGCGATGGCTCGCTTAACAGTTTTTAAGTGAGCCGAGTCAAACGGCAACAGCCCCTTCTGTACTCGAGGGTTATAACACCAGCATAAATGATTACTTTTTAACATCAGTTTTATATCCAGGAACTGGAGTGAGTCATGGGTCGGAAGCTCATGTGTAAAGGACAGGCCCAACCCATTAACACTAAAAGCGGTTAAAATCTCATCTACAGAGTCGTCATACCTAAGCAGGTGTTGTTTGTTTCAAAGGATTAAAAAATCGTCAACGTATCTAAAAACCTTCAAGACACCGCCATCGACAAAGTGGTTGGCTAGGTTTCAATCAACGTGCGCCAAAAAAATATTACAAAGCACTGGGGCCACACCGGACCCTATGCAGATGCCCTGGCGTTGTATGTAATGTCTATCTTCAAAAGAAATAAAGGTGGAACTGAGGTAAACCTCCAACAAAGACAGGAAGTTATCCACAGACACCCCCATAGAGTTCTGAAAAGCCACTACTCCGTTATCGTCTATACAATCTCGGACGGACACACATAACTGCCCCTGAGGTACTGAATAAAACAGATCCTCAACGTCAACATAAACATGTACCCGACGGGTCTCGTCTGTTTTGAGTAGGACGTTACGTCCTCCGCATTTGAAGTTGCAAAGGGATCCTTAATTTTCAGGCCCCCCAACTGCTTCAACAAAAACCGGCTTAACAACGACTGCCACGACCCTTTCTCGCTGATAATGGTCCTGAAAGGCACGTCCACTTTGTCGTTTTTGCCGAAAAGAACACAGACAAGGTGTTACCTTTACAGTCACCAATGGTTTTAACTAGTTTCGTAAGTTCAAGGTCTTTGCACATGCCCACTGCTCAGGACTTAACACGGCAAGCACTAGGCTTGACAGCTTTAAAGTTCTTTTCCACCGCTAGACGGGCCTTCTCGCTGAACGTACCGGCAGTCATCGCCACAAAACCACCCTCTTTATCCGCTTGAAGGAGACGCAGATCGTTTTCTTTAAAGAAGTCCACCACCTTCACAAAGGGGTCCCTTGAACCCCGGGTGACGTCCCTGTTGACAGTCCGTGTGAGTACGTCGACACCCGCAAGCAGGCAACTATCGTGTTGTTCAGATGGTGCTTTCCTAGCAACTCGTCGGTTCAATGCCAGCAAATCATGCGCAGCCATGCTAGGTTCAAGACAATATTTTGGTCCTTTCTGTAGGACTCGTGACACGTTCTCCGGTATCTGCACGTCTTCTCCCAAAACCAGGAGACCCGCACCAGTGGCACCCTTGTCCTTCACCACGACAGTCTTCAGGATACTGTTTAAGACCGTTGTCCACCACATCTCGATTACCCGGGCAGCCAGGCGTTTACATGAGCGCAGCTTGATCTCCGCCAGCCATGGTGGATCAAGAACGTGACACAGAACTCGAAGACAGTCATAAAAAAGTCTGACATGCCTCCCCAACTCACTTCTCAGCACCCTACAAATGCGTTTTGCGTGTCCCAGGGACGGTCTTACTTATCCAAACAGTGCCGTTATCTCTGGGGGTATAAGACCTTTTCTCAGGTAAAAGGTGATGACTCTCGCCCGGCAGGTAGAAGAAACAATGTAGCTCACCAAGGAATTCACTTGAGACGTAGAATAAGGAACATTGAAGAAAGGGCCCGTTGTAGAAGAAATGTAGTCAATCAAAACTTGTTGGCCTAGTTGGTTCATGATGCAGTCTAGAGGTATTTTGCGCGACACAAGGAACAATCACAAGCGAGTAGACCCATGACTCACTCCAGTTCCTGGATATAAAACTGATGTTAAAAAGTAATCATTTATGCTGGTGTTATAACCCTCGAGTACAGAAGGGGCTGTTGCCGTTTGACTCGGCTCACTCAAAAACCGTTAAGCGAGCCATCGCCTCCCTCTGCTTAGGGTCCGCCCTCAGGAAGTCGTGCCCACACTCTATGCACAGAAGCTTTAATGATCAGGTAGCCAGGTTGAAGTCTGCCGGTTTCCCCTGCTCGGTCATTACGGCGGTTGCTGAGACGTTGCTCCAGAAGACCAAAGAAAAGCAGAGGACGCGGCCAGAGCCGCCACAAAGGAAGTGTAGACCAGAAGTGGTGCCGTATATACATAAAGTGTCCCACAACCTCAAGAAGGTAGCGAATAGGTACAATGTACCTTTCGTGTTTTCGGCGCCACGCAAGCTTGCGGGCCTTTGTCCGAGGATTTCCTCGGGAAGAGAGAAGACGAGTGGCTGCAACAAGAAGCACGCCCGACCGTTTGTGCATTGTACCACAGCGGTGGTATACGAGATTCCGCTTTCGTGTGGGAAAGTATATATTGGTCAAACTGGACGCTGTGTTAATGACCGCGCACGGGAACATGAATTGTCAATCAAAAATAAAGGCAATGCACACTTGCCAACTCACTGTGCCGACTGTGGGTGTGAGGCGTGATTTCAAGAGATCAGGATCTTGGGAAGAAGCAAAGATAGCACAGCCAGAGAATAGATGGAAGCTTTTTATATAAAGAAGAGACGTGACTGTGTTAGCGATACCTCGGTCTCTTTGTTTGAAAGTGAAGTGCAGTTATTATCCTGGTTGCTGGTTTGATAATGACTATCGTGGAATGTGTTTTGGTGGGTGACTATTTCTATCTGTTTTCTTTTCCTTTTTCCTTCTGTGTAGCGTGCTGCGCATGCTCTTTCTGAATGTTCGTGGTCGATCGAGCACGATTAAACTAGTTGAAAGTTTGCGCTTGTCCGTGTCTACTCGCTTGTGATTGTTCCTTGTGTCGCGCGAAAGACCTCTAGACTGCATTGAAATTATAAGTATGATTGTGTACTGTCTGCAGCTTTAAGGAGCTACAGACAGTACACATTAAAAATTGCATATTCAGAACAATGTGAAACAAATAAATATGCTTTACAGTACACAAACAGACATTATACAAACTGTCCAACAAGAACATAAATCTGTTTGATTAGCTGGTAGACTTATAAAAATCACACTATAAAAAGCAGTTTTGCAATCAAATCACACTATAAAAAGCAAAAATTGTAAGGAAAACAGAAAGTAAGAATACAGAGGAGCTGGTTGACTATACATTTTAACGCTTCAGGGTGGGGGAAAAGCATGGTACGACAGGAATCTCCAACACATATTTTTTGGAGGTTCGTATTGCCTTGTTCATACAACTATCAACCAGGGATAAAATCTGTAAAACTCATGTTGAAATGACCTCCTGACTTTGTGTTATAAACAGGCAGCTAAGCTTTCTTCTGACTTTGTTTATATAAAGCATTTCGAACACTTGCAGAATCTCGCCAGGAGGATGACGAGAACATGCCTTCCACAGCCCAACAATCCTGGTTGGAGAGGTTTTCATGTGATGCTACCACCAAGCATCAACATGTGTATGTAAAGCAAAATTTTGTATTCCAGTAAAAGAGCCCAAATGTCCTCATTTGTACTTTGTGACACTTCTTTGCACCGTCACACTTTGCACTTGCATGCTTGGTGAGCTTTGCCACTTTACACTGGCATAGTAGGGGCAGCAGCTGAAGCATGGCAGCAGCAGCATCTTTTGGTGGCTGCAATTCCTCTGCATGGGCCAAATCAGTTTCGCAATATATGACAATTGGCCTCCACGATTACCATTGTGCAAAGAGCTTTGAGCACCGGGGAATCTCTGAGCCCATATGTGACACAGCTAGGGATTTATGAGATGTGGGAAAACATTAAATAATAAGCTTTGCTAAAATTTAGAAAAGCCATGATAGTTGTCAGTGATGAAGGGAAAGAGAAGCCTGGAACATGTCGACCTGCATTTGAACTTAAAAAAAGAAAGATAATAGAACAGGTCATAATTATCAAACTTTCCTAATTATGCTGAGCGAAATGCATAAAAAAGCAAAGCTACAGTAAACTTAAAAAGGACGCCTATCTGTCTATAGGATGATTTTTGCTTGTTTATTCTTAGGTTTAATTGTTAAACCTTTTTTACGTTATGAAAAAACCCAACATGTCGACCATAAATCAACTTAGTGATGTAGAAGTGTGGTCATGCGATAACAGCAGGCACTCTACTGTCAAATGCTCACAATTCGCATGCGCAATGCTAAAAACTCGCAGCCACCAAGGAGCGACACCAAGGATGTCAGTTCATCTACACAGTCTGCATGCCATACTGCAAGTTGTATGCAGTGTTAAACAAAGGAGCGCGGGAGTGATGGCATCATTCTGCTCAATACTTGCTTTTCTTGCCCTAGGAATGCCATTGTCAACTTTTCAGTGCAGACTGTGCTACACTGTCAAGGTTGCGTAGCTTCCACTGTACCACAGAGATCAGATCGAAAAATGTTTATTTCCAGTGTCCTTCTCTTTAGTCTCTGGGGAATCTAGACCCACCTGCAGGGATCTGATTTTCATCATTAGTGACAGAAAAGTGAAATTGAAGTTGACTTCCACTTTGCAAGAGACACCATGTTCAGAAGACGAGTCTGCAAACGCGAGCGAAGAACTGAGATATGTCTGCTACAAAGTGTCAATCTCCGATGAAAATAGAACGGAACAGATATGCATCATCTGCCAACAGAAATAAGGAAGGTAGACAGCCTAATATAAATCGCGGTCCACGGGCAGCGACATCGAAGACCAGCTAAATTTTGAACATTTGCGTTCCGTGAAGCAACCTATCTTGAACCTGCACCTTATCTGCTAATTTTACTACCTTTTGCTATCATGCATAGACTAACATTCAATTCTAAACAAATGAGCACTCGGAACAAGCTGAGAGTCCACTCTCACCTTTCGTATGTGGGTGCAACGTCCTCACCGAAAGGTCGCCCAATTGTAGGCTCGTGATGGATGAAGACTTCCCTATTGGTCAACAGCACCCACCCAGTCATTCAATGGCCAGGAACACTCGTTCTATCTAAAGGGGAAAATCGCACCCAGAGGCGACATCTTGGCGCCTTGTGCTGGACTGGCGACGTCTAGCTTGTCCCACATAGCCTGGTTACGCTCTTCATTAGGGCACTGCAACCCTGCACTATAAATAGTATAGCCACCCTACTCAGCCTGCTTGTGGACCATGAGCACAGAGTGCCATTGAAGCTACTTAAACCTTCTAAAGCAGTGGACTTTATTTCAGATTAGCTTCATACCAGTGCTGGGTTGTAAAGCCTGGTTAATGAATTTGGGAGTCTTGTCCCTGCACAGGAGGCAAACATTGCACTTTAATTCCTCTTTCCCTTATATATTGCAATACCATGCCACCCCTCTCTTCTTTTGTTGCATTCAGTGTGACAGAAATAGCACCAACAACAGTCACAAGGAATACTAGGCATCGTGCTCCATGGGACAACAGTCCAAAGAAAAACTATGAGTCAAAAAAGAACACAACAGTATTCTTACCGGTCTGCGACTGGTTAACTTGGCGGCCATGTGGCATACATGGCACGGTTATCCCAGTTTGGCATCAAAGGTGTCACATGCCATTAGTTTTGACCCTCAGAGTGATTGGTCGCAATTCCCAATGGACATGTCCATAGAAACAATGAGTACATCTGTTATGTACATGTATATTTGAGGTCTAACCTAATACATTATTAACAAGCAGCCAGACAGTGGACTTTCATTATGGCGGTTGGGCAGAAGGCCCCTCTGCAACAAGAGTTTCTTGACCTCCTTCAGCATAGTGGTTATGAAGCCGGTCGGTACCGCCACCTAGTGAAGACGTACAAATACAAATAAAAGCGAAAGGAGTGCAAATACAGTGCTCGTATAACTGTGTCATGCTTGTGCCACTTTGTTTCTGCTAAGCATACAAACCTTGAGCTCAAGTCAATTTCTTGACCTCTTGAACAGGAATCTTGCAGCAGTAAGACAAATGCTTCTAATGAATAAATGTTCATGTCTTGATATGACTGCAGTACCATTTGTTGGTTCATAATCCCACTAAGCAAGGGTGAGGTTTCACCTTAATCTTAAAGGGGCACTGAACTTGATTCCGCAGATCGTCCTTTTGTGGCGACAACTCAATCTAGAAGCTCTAAGCATCCCAATAAACCCGAAATTACAATCGTGCGTAGTCTATTTCTCTGTTAAAAACGTGTTCGAAGATCGCGACCATGTCTTTTCTGGGGAGAATTTTCTTCTGAGTGAAGTGGTCGACGAAGGCGCTTCTCGGCTAATTGCAAGCGATGGCTTCGCCTGTCGTGAATAAGTGGAGTCTTATCCGATTGTGTATCTATCACACTCTTTTCAAAACGAGTTATAATAAAATTGTTCAGGATCTGCGCATATTGTAGGACTTTTATTGGTCCAGACGGTGTAGTCCACGAGAAAAAAGTCTGCATGTTTTTCTAGTGCACTGAGATGAAGCAGTTTTATAATCTAGAACTTGGTATATTTAGTAACTAATGCTTTTTAGACATAACATCAAAAACGAGTTCAGTGCCCCTTTATGTCAAGATGCTTTTGTTTGTATTATACGTGTTATTTTTACATAATGGGAGGGTCCGGGCTAGCCCAATGGGCTTGGAAAATTTTTAGTCTTATGGATCGAAATACATCGGTTTTGACCATAGGTCATCCTTTGATTTTGGTCATGAATATTTGCCCACAGAATTATTGTTACCATGCTTTATGCCAGGGGTTCTCAATCTTTTTGATTGTGGGAAACTTCTATCTTTCTTGATGGACACCTGGGGAATCCGGTTTGCCACTCGCCATTGGGGCAGTAATGCAGTGGAGGGGCTTACAGGCCATGAAAACAGTAATACATATACTAAAGAATGTCTGGTAGATGGTCTGCTATTAGTGGGTGGCTCAGATCGGCTCAATGGACCTTTTCCACATACCGACGGCACCAGACGGTGGCTGCACAAACTAAAAATCGAGGAAGTGACCTATTTGCGCTACCAATCGATAATGGTAACTACGCTACCAGTTTCTTCGCTCTCTGAGCTGCGGCGTGTGCCCAACGCGACTTTAAAGACGGGCATCCGTGGCGTCCACCCAAACGTCGCGTTTTCTTTCCGTCCACTTTCTTTTTTTGTGTGACACAATCATAGATATGCTGCAATTACGTGTTCTACTCGCTGATCCACAGCCTCCTTCCGAATTTTCTCGATTTTTCATGCCGACTTCCGCCGCTTGGCATCGGGCGCTCGCGCGTGCGCAGAACGCTTCTAAGAAAAGGTCCATTAGGCCTTAAATTGGAAAAAAGGCTTCACTTTGGGATGGGGACTATCACTGAGCTCTGGGAATCCCTGGGTTCCCCATAGCCAGCAAGATGTTTTCTTTTGTTGAAATCATAACTTATGACAATAAATGTCTGTATTGAAAAATCGCACTGGCTCCTCGTGCTTCAAAGGGGCACTGACAGATCAAAATCATATTTTTTTTTTAAATTGTTTGAAAGGATTGAAAACGATGCCTGGACATTACCCTCAAAATTCGAAACTTGGGAATTTAGTATTTGTGAAGTAAAAAAACAATTTCCCAATGCCGAATTGAAAGTTCCCGCGCGATCCGCGCCAGTGGATTGACGTCAAATTTTAGGGCTCCTGACAGTCGAGTTTCTTTCGCGCCTCCGCTCCTCAACGTGTCTCCGCGACCTGAAGTGAGGAGGAGAGCGGGAGAAGGGCGCCGGCGTCGCGGGAACCACCGACCGGGAAACCGGTCGGTGGTTCAGACGACGGTGCCCCGGCGGTGTTACAACCGAAGCTACGATACACAGGCATTAAACCCAGTTGTTTTGACCGTTTGGCGATTTCCTTTTCGAAGTCTGAGAGGTCGTCGGGCACCTAAAAAAGACCACTTTGTCCGATTCCCCGACTCACCGATCACCCTCTCCTACATGCGTCGAGCGCCGCCATGTTTTCTGAGGGAGGATAAAAATCCAGAAGGCGACATTACAACAGACTCCGATTAGAGGTATTTCAAAAAGAAGGGCCGTAGTGTGTTTGCAATTGCGTTAAAAAACATGTTTTACGATTGCCGTTATTAAATGTTATAAAAATGTCGCCTACAAAGCTTCTAAATTTCAGGATTCTTGACTTCACGAATCAAAAGAAGCGAGGAGGTGAAAAGCGTTAGAGAAGAGCCCCAAAAATAAAAAGGAGCACGCGCGCGTGGGACAAGTTTTTTCGCGATGCGTTTTTTTTTTTTTTTTGCGTGTTAATGACTACAATATGCATTGTTTTAGACAATAAGAAAAAAAAATACGACCTTTGGGGTGTCAGTGCCCCTTTAACGATAAACCATTGTGTTTGCTTGTGAATAATAGAAACGACACTTCGAAATCACAGTTAAAAATTACGTTGATAAAAATAAATAAAGTACGAGTAAAAAGCACTGAGATAATCACAAGATTGAAAGAAAAGGCTGAAGCGTGTTATAAAATAATTTGCCCATTTCCCGGAATATTGTCGCAAAGACGGTGATACATAACAGAGAATGTATTATTTGGGCCTGTTGTCGTCAGTTTGTTTGAAATAACATCCCTGAAAGAAACCTCTGCCAAAGCGAGCACTGGAGGCGGAGTAGAATGCAAAGATTGAGTCTCTTGCAGCTGCACACTGGTTTTGACTCTTATGCCTCGCATTTGCTCATTTCCTCCAAAGCACATACTTATTCTCTTCCCCCTTGCATCCTTTACACTCTCCCACCATATCTGAAAGCTCTCTTGGTGCCTTGCGACATACTCGCTTTCCAATGCTGAGTGCAATGGATTAAATTTTGAATTCATAAACAGAGGACGCAGGTCGAAACCATGTGCTTCCAAGCTTGCTCTTGTGCTTTACTATACTGTTAAATTTTCATGTGATGCACTTACCTTGCCAACTAGTGCATAACAGGAAGAGTCAGGAGATAGCCCTGTAACATACTATGCTAATATATGAACACGGTTAATAATTTTATCAAACCACTCAGCTCTTGCCTCATCTGGATGTCCTGGAAGATTTGTGATGGCCCTCTGGCCCCAAGCTCGTAGTCTTGCCAGCGTCAATGTGTCCTTGAAAGTGGTGGAGCAAGCTTCTCCAGGAGCTGTTTGGTCAGCTGTGTCTTTGTGAGAGTTGGGTCAGAGGTCACCTCTGTTGCCCACCATTACACTTGATCACTGGGGAGCTGTTTCAGTTGTCAGTCATGACCTGGCTTTCAGCTTTGAGTCCCCTTTCTCCTGTGACCTTGTCGGTACATGAGGTTAAATAATTAATATAAACTGAGAAAACTACCAGACCAAGGACATTTCCCTGTGGGACACCAGAGTTTATGGAAACTGGATCAGAATGACAATCGTGTACATAGATACATTGCTTGCTCATTTCTAGATACCAGAAACTCCATTTTACAACTGTATGAAGAAAGCCAAGTTTGTTGGGTTTGAATAAGATACCGAAATGTGAGACCTTGTGAATACGCTTTGCTAAAGTCAAGAAAGATTATGTCGACTTGTCCAGGCTTGTCAATTACAGATGCAAGGGAATAAATAGTAGAAATAAGTTCTGTGGTAGTAGAAAGGCCTTTATGGAAGCCATGAAGAATAGGCAAGATTATATGCTTCTCTAAGAGTTCAGTTAGCTGCAGTGGAAGGAATTTATTGGAGGTGCATTTCTCTCCCAACATGTTTGCTCTTCTCCATGTGCTGCTGGCAGGATCAACAGAAAAGTGGAGGACTGCTTATTTCAATTTTGTCATGCACCATAAATATTTTGTAAATTAAATTGCTTATCTTGGGAGGGATAACACATTTTGTGACAGACGTGCATATTAAGACTGTTTAAAATATTTTACAGCAACAGCTGTAAAATATTTTAAACAGTCAGCCTACACTGTCTGTTGTCAGCCTACTTTGTCGCCGTCACCGCTATCATCTTCCCCTCCCTCCTCCGCCAACCCCTGCATGCTCCGCTCCCTTCTCTCCTCCATTCTTTCACACTCCGTCTGTCCCCTTCTCCCCTAGATATCTCCCTTCCCCACTCCCCAACCCACTACACCCTCCTCCTTCTGTACCCTTCGTCCCCTGTCTCAGGCCTACCATCCGCCAGCCTACCCTCCATACCGGACTGCAAGAGTAAGCCCAGCCCTGGCCTGCTTCTCTCTCCCCCTAGTGTGTCTGTGGCCTTTGATGCTTGATTCTTAAAGCCCTCCCCCTTCCTCCCATCCCCTCTCTTCTTCGTCCCCCTCTTTCCATCCCTATATGTCCCCTGCTTTCCTCCTTCTCGCTCCTCCCCTCACGTTTCGAAATGTGAGCTCGCGTTTCCAAACTCCCAATTAGCTGTCGCTATCCAACATCTTATGCAATAGCATAAATGAGTCGTAATATTTTTAGGTTGACTAAATGCCTGTTGGTCCGCAGGGCATTTGCCCTCCTCAAAGAGGACACAATGAGAAATCCCTTTTCTTATTGGTTGAAACCATTAAAAGGAAACTGAAGAACCTCCAATTACATTTGTGTCCTTCTTTGAATGAGAATCTCGCTATCCGCCACCTGCGAGTGCGCTCTCTAGTGGTCAGGCTCCACCGAGAGTACCGTGTTTACACAAATGAAGGCGACACTATTTCAACGTGTCAGGAGAAAAGTTCAAATGATGGTGGTTGAAGTGCCACCGACTGGTCATGGTGGTTACAGCAACAATGCCCGTAATTGCCAATATCACAACTGTTCTGGGAAAGCACTGGCACCTCGCTAACCAGAGTAATTACCTTTTCACAGCACAATTTTAATTTAGAATGCACTCCTATGAGAAGCAGGTATCCTGGCAAAGGTTATGAACAAAAAGGCACAAGCAACATTTGAGTAAAGACTGTAGTGCGTACCATTAGTTTGAGGAAAGAGGCTTCTTTATCCTCACACTGACAGTAGGTATCAAGTAGAATTTCTCTGACTGGAATTTTCGTAACTGCAACTTTTAGACATGCATAGATAAAGTCATGGGGTACCATGGCCCACACACACACACTGCACATCTACATGACACAATATAAAAAGGTTGCACACTATGTTTCAGGGCATAAATAAGTGAGGCACATAAATGATACCAAGGGTCAACGGAAATAAACAGCGCGCAGAAATAGAGAAGGACGAAATAAGGTGCGAACGACACAAGCGCTGAACTCACAACTAAACATTTATTGAAAAAACACCAACGAAGTAAACCGCTCTATCGCTTCAGCACGTGTCAAGATAGGCAATTTCTTTTTTGTGAAGAAAAACCGATGTTTGGCTGACGAATGCATCTTGTCCCTCTTTTGTTATTGCATACGCTTCCAATAATTCTCTGGTAGTTTTATCTGTGCCCCTCCCGATGATGGTGGTGATGTTGAATTTGGGCTAGCATTTACAGGCAGCATGGATGGATGGATGAATACGGCTGAGCCCTTTGGATCGGGCGGTAGCTTACGCCACCTAGCCATTTGGTCTTACCCTTTAAGCTTAGAATATTTAAATGTGAAAACTATATTCACTCCGTACTGAAAAGAAAGTGAGGCTATAAATCCCCCTTGCCATCAGTTAATAAGAAAATGCCTAGTTTTCTCTCGCTTTCTGCCACCATTCACTTAATCTTTGCTTGGTAATCTCTACTGTCTTAAAATCCACTTTTCCTTCGCTGTCTCTAAAACCCAATGACCTTATTAAATCTATGTTGTCTTCGGTATGCATAGGGCGAAGCCCTTTACAGTAGAGTATCAAGTGCTCAGCCGTCTCGTCCTCCTCTCCACAAGCAGCGCACACTGTGTCCATTTCCTGGTACTTCGCTCTGTATGTTCTGGTTCGCAAAACACCTGTCCTTGCCTCAAACAACAATGAGCTTCCCCTAGAATTGTCATAATTGCCTTCTTTGGCAATAACTGTTTTGTTTAATCTATAGTCTTCCAGAGCCTTCTTTGTCTGCATTCCCTCTAGCCACTGATCTCTTTCTGTGGCCTTAACATTCTTCTTAACTGAGACCTCTTCCGTAACCCCACTATAGCCTAAAAACTTTCCTCTTAATTTCCTAGTGCGCTGTCTCCATTTTGTGTCTTTACTCCTCATGTATAAATAACTGAAAACCTTTCGTGCCCATTGCTCCCCACCCATTTGCCTCAACCGATCCTCAAATTCTATCTTGCTCACAGCTTCCCTGCCCTCAAATGACGCCCATCCCATGTCTCCTTGTACTCCCTGGTTTGGTGTTTTGCAATGTGCCCCCAAAGCCAGCCTACCTACTCCACGCTGTTTTATTTCTAGTCTTGCATGCACTTCAGATTTCATGCATAGCACTGCGTTTCCAAAAGTCAAGCCAGGCACCATGACCCCTTTCCAAATCTCTCTCACCACCTCATACCTGTTGTAATTCTGAAGTGCTCTATTTTTCATTACAGCCGCATTTATGTTGCCCTTACCTATTATATACTTTTCATGCTCACTGAGATATTCTGCACCATCACATATCCATACTCCTAGATACTTGTATTTACTAGCTCTCTCAACTGTAATATTCTGTATCTTCAGTCTCTCAACATCATCATTGTTAAAAATCATGACTGCTGATTTTTCACTACTGAATTCTAAACCTAATTCCTCTCCTTCCCTACCACAGATGCCCATTAATTCCTGCAAATCTATCCTGTTGTTAGCCATTAGTACGATATCATCCGCATATATCAGTCCCAGTAAGGATTGCTGAATTGTTTGACCTAGCTTACTGTACGAAAGGTCAAATCCAAGCCCACTCTTCTCTAGTCAATCCTCCAATCCTCTCAGATACAACATAAACAGCAAAGGCGATAACGGGCACCCCTGCCTAAAGCCTCGTCCTATCTCTATTTTCCCCGTTGCCTTTCCTTCCCGTGTTATAATCACCTTATTATCTTTGTAAATGTTCCTTAATATTGCTGTTAGTCCTTCATCTAGGTTTAAGCTCTCCTCTATGTCCCACAGAGTTTTTTGGTTCACACTGTCATAGGCACCCTTGATATCCAGAAATGCCAGCCAGAGCTGTCTGTTTTCTTTTTGCGCTATTTCTATACACTGTGTTAGAGAAAATATATTGTCTTCCAACCTTCTTTGTTTCCGAAACCCGTTCTGTAACTCGCCCAGTATGCCCTCGCAATCTACCCATTCCTCCAGTCTGTTCTTTATAATCGGCATTACCAACCTGTAAATAACCTGTAAATAAGCACAATGCAGAGACAAGTGACCCCCAGCGGTCGACCAGAGTGTCCAGTCATGTCCACGTGCCCTGTCATTAAAGGGACACTGACAGGGCGTTTATGCTCGCCGAGGTTTTTAGTTGTACGTGACATATGAGAGCCCATCTACCCAGAACACAATTTGCGACTTGAAATTCGGTTTCTTTCCGCCCGAAAACCGTCGATCAAGAACTGGCCGGTTCGAGTCTCGCTCACTCTCTTTTCCGTGGTCATGGGCCGTTTTCGAAGGTTTCGACGCGACCACCAAATTTAATCAAAATCGTTGGTCACTGACGGCACACACTCAATATTAAAAGTAGAAAAAAATGTGGAACCCATTTTTTGTGTCTTCTAAAAAGCTGCATATACGTTGATTGAAAAAAAAAATTCCACAGAGAACCGGAAGCATTCTGTGCGTGCGTCGTTTCACGTATCGTGGGACTCGCGGGGACGGCGATGGCAGCGGACGACGGGAGTGGGACCTCGACTTCAGAACTGTCGTTCGCAGTACCGGCGAATTCTGTTTGCCTTTAAAAGAGAAATTTGGGACTGATCAAAAGAATTGGTATTCATCCCGTACGACACGCCCGACCGCCAAGCCGATTTGCACGAAGACGTCACCGAGCCGTCGCTCCCTTCTCGTGGCTGAAGACATCGCTCGCCCAAATGTCAAGCACGACGTGTCTACTTCGAGTTGAATATGCACGCGTACAATTTCTTTACTAGGTGCGAATGTCGCCAGTGCGTGGTGCTTCCCGACTTCGACCCGGGAGTGCTTTTGCTGGAAGAAAATCGGCAGCAAACTTTCCAACTTACAGTTTACCGGCTGAATATTTATTAAGGAACGAAATCCACTAGTTAAGAGATCTCCCAGTAGCTCAGTGGGAACGATGTTCGCTTCACACGCGGGAAGACCGGGTTCAATCCCCAGTGAGAGCGTCCTTTTTTTTTCATACATTTTCCGATGTTTACATTTCTTTTTTTTTTTGTTTTTACAATTATCACTGAAGAAACAAACAAATGTTGTGGACGAAACGTCGCTGAATTAAATGGCGTGGGATTTCCTTTTTGGCACCTGCGAACTCAATGTAATCACTTTTCACAAATTGCAAGGAGCATATAAATAGGGTAGCGTCCGCTTTCCGAGGTGCCCGTAAATGTTCTACAGGAATTGCAGCCAGCCATTGGTCCTGATCCCGTTGATCTTTCGAAAAATCTGTCGCACAATGCCACCTTTTTTCGGACGCAGGACATGTGAGCCAGCTCTTCACGCAACATCTTGGATGTATTCTTTTCAGAGCCGATCATGGAAATTCACCACAAGCACTCACTACTCATCTCCAACTCCTCAATGTACAAAACAACTCATCTTGGAGTACAGAACAGCGAGCGGAACAAACATAACAGCAAAAGAATCGCACGGCAAGCAGTTCCCGCTATGCGGCCTCTTATGTCGTCTGCTACGCCGAGGGGAAAAAAAAAGCGCACAGTCGGGTGTAGCCACGTGACATTCGCCACTCATCTCTCCTCTCCACTTCTCCGACCTCCGTGCGCGGGTTTCGGTTTCGGTTTCGAGCAGTTGCGTCTTTTGGCTTTATTAAAAAATTACGCCACTCTGTTGCAAAATATTAATTGGGTAGTCCTCCGACACCATAATGAAGCGCCTGGCAAAAAATTAAAAAATTGTTTGGGGGGGTGTCAGTGTCCCTTTAATGCATCGGCCAGTTTGGCCGATGCATTATTGACAGGGCACGTGAACATGACTGGACGCTCTGGTCGACCACTGGGGGTCACTTGCCTCTCTGCATTGTGCTGCCTGTAAATGCCAGCCCAAATTCAACAACATCACCATCATGGGGAGGGGCACAGATAAAACTACCAGAGAATCATTGGAAGCGTATGCAATAACAAAAGAGGGGCAAGATGCATTCGTCAGCCAAACATCGGTTTTTCTTCACAAAAAAGAAATTGCCTATCTTGACACGTGCTGAAGCGATAGTGCGGTTTACTTCGTTGGTGTTTTTCAATAAATGCTTAGTTGTGAGTTCAGCGCTTGTGTTGTTCGCACCTTCCTTTCGTCCTTGTCTATTTTTGCGCGCTGTTTATTTCCGTTTACCATGAACCAACTCGCCTACATCATGACACTAACCAAGGGTCAGCTTACGCTAAAGCTATAACGATGACCTTTCATTCCAGCCGTCGTCCAGTGCTGGAGACGGAGGTGCCTCTTTGCCACTCTGTGCACACACCTTCCGCCCAGGGTTGCAGATGAGCATCTCTGATAAAAGGATCCAGTCGTGTTGCCGCAGTCCAGTGCTGGAGATGGAGGTGCCTCTTTGCAACTCTGTGCACACACATTCCGCCCGGGGTCATAGATGAGCATCTCTCATAAAAGGGTCCAGTTGTGTTGCCGTAGTCCAGTGCTGGAGACAGAGGTGCCTCTTTGCAACTCTGTGCACACACCTTCCGCCCGGGGTCATAGATGAGCATCTCTGATAAAAGGGTCCAGTCGTGTTGCCGTAGTCCAGTGCTGGAGACGGAGGTGCCTCTTTGCAACTCTGTGCACACACCTTCCGTCCGGGGTCACAGTTGAGCATCTCTGATAAAAGGGTCCAGTCGTGTTGCCGTAGTCCACTGCTGGAGGAGGAGGTGCCTCCTTGCAACCCTGTGCACACACCTGGCCGGGGTCGCAGATAGCATCTCTGAAGAAAGAGTCGTCTTGTAGCCATAGTCAACCGCTGGAGACAGGGTATTTCTTTGACAATGTGTGTATGAGTTCCATCTCTGCACAGCTATCACATATAGTTACTTAGTTTTAAGACGTATGCACACTCTGAACTAATTTCAAAAGAAGCCAATGGCCACAATGTGTGAAACAGAATTACTCTGTACATATTTATTCCGTAAAACAGTCCAATATACACATTATGTCACTGCTGAGGCACTACAGTCCGTTGCAACCTAAGAACGAAGGGCGAGGGTAAGACGGGCCGGGGAGGAGGAAGCAGACGGAACGCTGGAGAAGAGAGGGGGAAACTTCCTCCTTTCTTTAGCGTTCCGTGTGCTTCCTCCTCCCCGGCCCGTCTTACCCTCGCCCTTCGTTCTTAGGTTGCAACGGACTCTACCAGCTAGCCTGTGCAGCACCCTAGTGCTTTACAGATGTTTATTTAGTTGCGCTAGAAGATCATGGTCACTGGTGTTATGCACATCCAAGACCTCAGCACCAGGTGGTCCTAACAGGATTTCCTCCATCATCTGTCTCTGTTCAGGACATGGATTTCGCAAGGGAACGTGATTGGTTTCCCGACGAGGTGCTTTAGTTGAAAAGAGCCTTCGCTGGTGTTCTACTTTCTTGCTGTGAGGGAGTGCCTTTGGAATCATTTCACCTGTGTATTCAGGTATGAGGCATAGAGTTGGTCAAGTGTGCTCAGCACTTTCTGTCTAAAGTCATCATCAAAGTTTCCTATCTCATGCCTTGCCATGCAGGCAAGATACTTGTTTCTGATCTTCTCATCAACTGCGTTACCATCAGTAGTTCCCAAGGTTTTGTTGATTTGCTCTATGCCTTTTAGCAGAGCCTCAGGGTCACGTACTGGTGGAGGGTTTTCCTCGCACATTTGGGTTGATGGGCCCGAGCAGGTGAGACCATCTGGCTTGTTGCGTACCGCAACAGAATGTATGTGCTTGCACATACTTCTGTTGAAGAAGTGATCGGGGCATGTGCATTCATAGCTATGGGGACATATGCCACAATCTCTGCAACGCAGTATACATGGCACATCCCGGTTTGGCTCGTCTTCTGGTGCGACCTCCCTGCAGATTTTACCTTTCGTTACGGTGTATGCATCCGCTTTGGTGGTTTGGGATACAACAGTCCATGTGTCCTCTTCAACTTGCTTGATGCCTTGGTCGGTGATTTCAAGTCCTTTCCGGTGCTTCTGGTACAAGGCAGTAGTTCTATGGCAGATCTTTCCCTTGATCACCTTAGTTCGGCGGTTCATGAGGTTGTCGCGTGTCATTTTCATCAACACCTTCACCAAGGTGTCAAGACGTTTGTTACACATGCCATTCATGTAACGATGCTTGAGAAGTCCAAACAGGCTTTCCAGCCTCATGTTGGTGTTCATTCTAGCATGTTTTCGGAAGCAATATGCCCACTCCGTTGGTCTGGATGCATAGTATGTGACGAAGTAGTTGTGGAAGTCCTTCAGGGTTGGCTCCTCTTGCTTTTTCAGTTTGTCCAGGAATCCCTCCATCAGCTTGTGGAACTTGTCTTCATCCTGACAGCAAAGGATGGTCCGTAGTTGCATGTAAAGGGCTAATTGGTTGAGTTCACCCTGAACTCCATCAATTCGCTTCCTCCAGTTCTTGTCGACATGCCAAGCACACAAAAGTCGTTTTTCAGGCTCAGGCATGACACTTCTCCAAGCATTTATGTATGCTGGAGCATCGTCCGACATAAAAACCTTGCAATGGACTTTTCCAATCTTGCTTTCAATGGCCTCGAAAAATTTCTGCATTGTAGGCGAATCCACTTTGTTTGAGATGAGGTAGGCAACAGGCACCCCTGCATTGAACTCATCTACAACCATCAGTGTGGTCAGTTGGAAGTCGTATTCATTGGTGCCACGTGTCGAGTCTATCTGGATCCTGTCAGTGCCGAGTTCTGCTAGGAGGAGCTGCTGTTGAGGAGTTATGATTCCTAGCATGAAATCCTTGTCTCCAGGTTCACTACCCATGCTTTGTGGCTTGTAGCAGATGATAGGAGAGTCAGATACATTACACATCTTCCGAGCCATCAGGTCGATGCTCACTGCGTCACTGCTGTCGAGTCTCTCGGGGTGGGCGATGTTGAATTCGACGGCAATGTTAAGCAGGTCCTTTTTTTGGACGTTCAGCAGATGAGGCTCCACACAGCCGACAGAGCTCCTGATATCATCGAGCATCCTGTCCATGGTTACGCCTGCCTCGAGCTTTCCTGTTAGTGCCTCCCTGTCAATTTGACTCAGCAGAAAATGGGCTACGTTCTCTGTGTGTCCATGGTGTGTGGGCTGGTAGATGACAGCAACCCTACCATCAGTTTGCTTCAGGATTTCCATTTGTGCTGGACACTTCGTTCCGCAGCGACTGCTTCCTTGCGATTTGAGCTGTCGTTTTCCTTTTCCTTTCGGGACGTACGTGCCGCTGCGCTGACAATAGTTCACAGTTTTTACGGTACCGTCTGCCAACCGTCCTGCAGATCTGTGGGCCACGAATCTGGTCTTCGTTTTCAGCTCTTCTGCGTTCTTCCACGCGAGGAAATCTGCCTCCGTCGGGAACTCACGGCACTCCTTCCTGATATGAGAGTTGCGAGAGAGGACCTTGTGGCTGTGAGCCGATCGCGGAAGCTGAAAGTGGCCGAGCACTGGTCGCAAGCAAAGCCGTGCCTTTTCGTAGGGGGAGCGATGCCGTGTACGTTTTTCAAATGCTTGTCAAGGGTCTGCTTAGTGAGAAATTCTTTATCACAAAAGGTACAAGTGGCACCCACAGCTCCAGACCTTCCTGGCGCATAGGCGCAAGAGTTCGCGTTTCCGGAACTGCCGAATCGTTCAGCGTCAGACTCCGGCGATGTCATACTCACGTTACATGCGGAATTCGTAGATACTCACCAGTTTCCTCTTCTTTAAAGACGACACGCCAAGGACGAGCAGTAGGAAGACCCACGGATCAAAACGTGCGCTAAGAACAGAACTGAACTTGTGCACGCAAAGACCCCGTTAGACTTGCTATGGCGCCATGAGATTTGTAATCATACTCTCGCCCTCTCGCTACCACACCACTGTTCTGCACGTATGAATTAAAAACATTTACCGAGTTAAAATTTTCAAAGTAAGACTCGTTCTATGTGCTTGTTATGCTGGTAGGCAGCTTTTATACAAACAAAAACACTGCACTGCGGCACATGCGTAAGTTTCGGTTTCGTGTTGTCTCCACGCGGTATTGCGGGTGCCCTTCACTTGAAGGCATTTAAGATTTACAGGAAAAGTTGCCCGCGGTAGTGATGTGATATAAATAATCCATTTAATGAGGAATTTAATATGCGGCAAGCCCAATGGTGTTTATTGACTGGCGTTTGACCAATCGGTGAATGGTCTACACATCACGGCCAGCTCAAACTCCGCCAGACCTTAGCTTGAGTGTTTGAAACAAAATGCCAAAGTATCATAACGTAGCTATTCAAGAGCAGTGGTGTGACTGCGGCCCCATTTGCGCCAAACTGCGCAAAATCCCTTAGCCTGCTACATCCTGCTACATTTCGCCAATATTACTGATCTGCGCCAACGCTGCGCCAAGAGTCAAATGTTTTTGTCAATACCGAAACTAATAGGTCGCGGTACACTACCGGATCGTTACCTTAGGCTTGGGTGAATTTTCTAGACATTAGATTATTGCTTTGCATACCGTTCGATTTGACGCGGTAGTTCCGCGGCACTTGCGACAATTGCGACGTGGAGATCGCGATTCTTTACTGTATCTTGCTTCGCCGCAGCGCAGCCGCGTGTGTAGGCAAATGCACTCCTTCAAATCAGAGTGGCGCTCGCTCCCGAAAAAAAAACAAAAAAAGTACATGGTGAATTTTGACGTGACAACTCTGCCTTTAACTTCACAGCTCAAAATAATATAAAACTATATATGATAGTCTGGGATGCCTTGATGAGTTGTGTGTGTCATTTGTCTGATTTGTTTTCAAATAAATTTGAGTTGTTATAGGCTCAGCTGCACTTAGGTTTAATTTTATTGTCAAATCCCTTATTCATTTGTCAACTTTACGTATCGGCCTCAATTTTTGGAGAGTATGGTCGCTGAGGTTTAACCTTAAGATAAATTAGCTTCAGCATTGGATGAATGGAAACTTGGGAATTAAAGTGAGAAAGCTGAGCATTATTTTTTAAAAAGCAATACTTGTCATCCATATGATCTTCATGAAATTCTTCGTAAAATGTCACATGTCATTGCCGCATACAATTAAATTACGAGACCTTTGAACTCCATTTGGAATTGCAGAGTTTTAAGGCAACCTTCAGAACATGGACGAAAAGTTATTCTACCTTAACATTTTTTTCACTGGAATACTATTTGCTTTACCTTTGGTTGTACACTTAAAATAATTCCCCGATGTCAGGATCTACGCTTCAAGCAGCAGCTGCTACATAGAAAAGGTTCCTTCTCCCCTCAGCATCCTTCTTGTTGTTTCTAGTGCTTTTAAAGGACCACTCCAGCCGCCCCCCAAATTGTTTTTACAAACAGCTCGAATAAAATGCACGGATCAAAAAATTTCTTTTTTTTTCTATCAAAATTATTTAAATCAACCAGTATTTATGGCACAAGCTACATTTTCCTGTGTGGTGCAATTGGTTCCATGTTGGAACCAGCGTAGCTCCTCCGCGTGCTGTAGACAGGTGCGGGAGAGAAAAGTGGAGAGGAAAAGAGCTCATTTTAATTGCGACTGACGCCGTAAATATTGCTCAAATTAGAATATTTTTCATGAAACATGCGTCTTTGGACCTGCGCCACCTATCTAGGCTGTTTTTTATATTTTGGGGAAGGGAAAAGAAGGCTGGAGAGGCCCGTTAAGCCCTCGGGATGCAATTTTCTTAAACCCCTAACTGGCTGTTCAGTACTTAAAATCACCGCTGAACAACTGGTTGGGTGTTTGAGGGAATTGTATGGTCTGCTGTGGTGATGGTCACTAATGAGAGGTCGCGCAAGAGTAAGAAACCAAGGAGGGCATTAATTTTAGTTTGGGAAGGCCAACGCAGGATTTTTATTGTACTAGATACAGTGAAAATAATAAAAATAAAGTGTATTCTTCTGCTCCAGAAAGTTCCTTTTGCTGTTCCAAAGTGGGCTTTGTCTGCTCCAGAAGCTGCTTCAAAATGACGAAAATAATCCCTGGAGAAGCGGAACAAGAGGGACAAAGGACAAACACAAATCTCCAAACACAACTAGGTGACTGGTGCGCGACCGTAAAAATCTGTAAAAAACCTGGTCCGGGGATCGAACCCGGGACCTCTCCATTTCCAGTGGAGCGCACAACCAACTGAGCTAACCAGGAGTTAGACGCCAGTAGAGCAAACGGGTTTTATCAGCTGCCACCAGTCTAACACCAACCAGGGTGAAAGGCTCGCATTTTAAGGTTATGATTATAATGCAATTCAATGCAAAGGTGCAAGCGAGCTGGACAAGAATGACGAAAATAATCCCTCTTGTTCCCCTTCGCCAGGGATTATTTTCGTCATTCTTGTCCAGCTCACTTGCATCTTTGCATGTAATTGCATTAAAATTCAAAATGGCCCGAACCAATCACATCACTGCAAGAGTTCTATGCAATCTTCGGGGATTTTCAACGAGAAAAGGGGGCCCGTTCCCGTTACCGGACGATATTCGTCTCCAGTGCATTTGCAGGCCTTGTTGGCGTAATTTCTGTTTGATATTTCCGAAAGCGTCTTAGCTTTTGATTTCTACAAGGCTGAGTTATGAAACTTTTCCATCATGTTCACGCGTCACGTTGTTGGCTAGCGTCACATTCTGGCAGAGTTTGAGTTCACTGCGGCGTGTAGTTTACTTTTGCGTGAGAAAAACAAGGTTCTGTTTAATGTGATCTTCGTGTCTAACAATGACGGCACCCGGTAGTTTAGCAATATAATTTAATAATCCCTAGGTGGTCAAACAAGTTACTTAGCTCAGTTGGGTGCATTTCCCACCGCGCAGTAGTGTACTGCCAAGAAGTGAGTTACGTGAAGTGTACCAAATATCTTATCGCCAACCTCCAAAGAAAGATGGTGCACAGGCCCGTGTTGGGTATGAAAAAAAAGAACAAGAAAAAAATCTTGGTGAATTCTCACGTGACAACTCCCAACTTACCGCAAGTCCCAAATAGTATACAAGCATGGTACATGTGTAAGGTTCTTCGTTATCGGGTTTTATATTTTCTCAAAATCGGAGGGTAAAAACTCGGCTCTATTTCTCAACCTGATGATCAGAGAGAAATAAGGCTTTTCTAGAAACCATTCCGCAATTCGGGATTTTTCGTGTTATATTCTAAGTGTATTTATCAATATACAACATCGGTTGTAGCATATGAAGTGTTTTATTTACACTAATGAAAGTAAGCAAGGTCCAGATAATGCGTAGAAACATACAAAGCATTGGAGGTCACATTAAAGTTTGGATTTCTCGCAAATTTTTGTTTTCAAATCTGACCTTTTCGTGCTCGGAGCGTATCCGTGTTCATTCCAGACCTGCCTGGTATTTGGGTGCTCAAACTGAAAGGATATCCATTTGCAATGCCCAACAACATTGGTGCGGTACATGTTAGCCTAGATAATACGCAATAGCATCATGCCAATAGGCCACTGGGCCAATAGTTATATTCTGGGGATTCTGGAGGATCAAAAGGGTCTTATAGATCCTTTATGTTTACAAACAAATGCCACATAGTTCTGGAATGAATGTGTGCCGCCATTCAAATGAATTAGAAGAGGCTTTTCATTATCAAATGAGTGATTCTGGAGAGGCACACGTTTCTTTAATTTCCTCGGCTCTGCTGGTTTTCGGCTTTTCCGGAACAAATCAGGTTTAACCCGGTTTTCATAAAACTCTTTCAGGGTGCATAAATCAAGGAATATCGGGTTTACCCAAAAATGAAGAACCCTATGTGTGTGATATAGGCAGCGATGTGCTGATGAGTTGCATGCGTCATTTGTTGAGATTTTAATGTAGGGCGCGTTTATGGTTGGTTGCCAGGTTTCGAGCACAAGATTTGAGCTTCAGGAAGCATACTAGAATTGATTATCATTGGTTATAAATAGGGTTCCGTGGTTTGGTATATACCGAGAACGACCGAAATGTAAACCCCAAAGGTTTTTTTTTTTTCTCGAAATCGGTGAAAACCATAAGACACCGTATTGAAGCTCTCATTGAAGAAGGAAAACCCCCACTTTCACAGCAAGAAACCATTATCAATAACTATTCTTCGTTGATCCCAAACATTAGGGAGTTTTAGAATAACGGTTGCAAGTGCTTTGGAGTACGCAAAAAATGGCGACACCATAAAAGCTTATGTCGACACTATTTTTAGCGTACCCCAAAGCTCTTGCTAACATTATTTTAAAACTCCCTATTGGCTGCACTGAACTGTCCATGAGGCTGCTTTTCTCTTTGGAAATTATTTATATTAGTCTATTTAATAATAAATATCACACATAGCATTTCATTTTCTAGAAATGCCATAGATATGCACTTGCTTTTTTTACATAAACTCCGATAAAGAAATTTGTTGCCCATATTAAAAATAGATGCCGAAACACACCGTATTTGGGAGAAAAAATACACCGAAAAAATGCTTCAGAATTTGAAGAAAGTTGAGCACCCAAAACATGAAAAACCCTATTATAAATAGTAATCATAAGGAGAGGTAAGCAAGCAAGCAAGTGATTGAAGAAAGACGGGCTCGGCCTTCGTCCACCAGTACGCCAACACGCTCGTTGAAATCTCGGTTATAAATGGGGCTCAGATTTCTTTGTACTTATTGATAGATGCTCGTCGATTTTATTTTTAAGGATTCTGCATAAACCAGAAAAGCCAAACATTGGTCCACTGTCTTTTTGCTTTCCAGCTCGTATTATAGGAGCCCAAACTTGAAGTCTAAACTCTCTGGTGACCAGACTTGTGCTCGTTACTTGAAAAATGTAATGGATTACAATTACAAATTACTGAGCCTCAAATGTAATGGATTACCGTTACAAATTACTTTCACAGAAAAGTAACGGATTATTTTACTCGTTAAGCTACAAATTACTTTCACGTTACTTTTTCCGTACACTTATCCAGAAAACAATAGAAACAATTTTGATATTTTTCAAAAATGTTCTGCAACACTATTCATTTCTCATATGCCCGTATTATGGTAGTCCTTGTAAAAATAAAATATTGTATTAAAGAGAAAGAGTGTAGGGGCACTCCGTTCACCTGTAAGCTGACAAGGCACCGAAAGCTGCAACCACACCCGCCATCCCACTAACTTACGGCCTCCGCAAATGATCCCTGGAATTGTACAGACAAAGCTAGAGGTGCGCATGCTCAGTAGCAGCGTCTACCTCCGCTACGAGATTCGGAGCTAAAGAAGCAATCTACGAAAGCTCCATTTTGACTCGGGTGTTTCGCCTGTTGATCACAAGAAAAGAAAAACTTGGTTCTAGCGTTACAATGTATAGTAGCCAATGCAGAATGCAGGTGTCCCAGCTTACCTTGATGTGTTTCAGTAGATTAGAGTTTGTTGTTCTTGCTGATGACAAGGTGTGTTTTTTCTTTTTTTTGGCAAACAAAGTATGCACTGAAACTCTAGGTTTCCGTTTTTCTTAATGCCCTGAATTTTGAATATCTCATTAAGAGATGGCCATGGAGACAACGGACACACCCCATGGCCGAAAACTCTGCCAGTCAGAGAAAAAGTGGCGGTTACGGGTTATCGATCGTTCATCTGTTCTCACTTTCATACCAATATTCGTGGAGGCCAGGGGAGAGGAGGGCATAGAGAGCGAGAGAAGCGGTGGCCATCAATTTCACAAAATGATACAGGATCACAGCACTTTTACGCGTTATCTCTCTCTCTCTGTCAGCACTCCTTAGATGGCCTAACGCCCCCCCCCCCCCTTTATGTTGACAGTTGACTGTAAAGTGAGGAGTGGACTCCATCACCACGCCCAAACAAGTAAACCAAAAGAAGTATCGTCCGTACCATCAAAGACGATGCTCTTAGCCTCGTGCCGGGCGCTTTTCAGCCGTGCCTCAAGATCGCACATCAAATACAAAGAGAATTCGACCCCTTGCGCGAGGCTACATCGTCTGTTAGGCGAGTTGTGAACCTATGTTTCATGCCTGTGCAGATGGCGGGAGACGTTGAAAAAGTTGGAAAGGGTGAAACGGTGTAAAAGACAAAAACGAATAAACACGAAGCGTTTTCTCCTGCCCGGGAGAAGAAGAAAAACACGATGGAATTCGACGGAGAGCCTACTCGGCGTTGTCTTACTTGACCTTTGCCATTCATGTATTTGTACATGTCTTGCCCGTTTTTGTAGTGGTTCTAGTGACCGGTCATACAAAAAATCCTATTTTCTTTTCGGCTATTCTCCCCTACCTGATGTTTTCTATTTTGTTGAACTTGCTCTCTTTATGCTGCTGAATGTTTTTCTCGTATTGCTCCAGTTACTGTATTATGCTCATATTTTTAAAAAGTAACGCATAATTAAAGTAATTCATTACCAATATTTTGTAACAAAATTACATTACAAATTACTGCCCAAAAAGTAACGTGGCAATTAAAAAATTACTTGAAAAAGTAACGGATTACTTCTCAAGCCTGCCGGTGACTTCAGCGTGTATACTGCACATTATTCTGCATGATAGCAAATGAGGAGACTTTGTTCAATTCTGAAAATCGACTCCAGCGACCTAGTCAAGCTGAAACGGCAGACTGAAGAAGGTATATTAGTCGTCTGGCCCACAAATAATCTAGATTGGTTGCAGAGCAGCTTCTTCAAGATTACAGTGTTAAAGAGGATCACTTTTTGATGCTAAGAGCCTTGCTCTAGGCAATGAAAAAAGTGATGAGGTTGCAGGATGAAAAATTAAAACGAAAAGAAACGGGGACATGTACTGCAAAGGGCTTTGTTTTTCGTTTCTTGGTTCTTTTTGAAAAATAAAAAAAAAATTATCAAACTAAGGTAAATGAAAAGGACACTTTTTGAGAAAACATAAAAGTTTTTTGGTAGGTAGTTGACGCAGGATGAATTACCACAAAAATTGCCTGCATTCTCCGGAGTTGTGGCCCAGGGAATTGCATTGGCGACAGTGAGTAACCAGACGTGGAACGTGGGCGTTACGAGCAGGAGCCTCTACCCAGGTCCCGTAGCGCCGAGCCATGGCCTTGCCCAGCAGGTAGGCCAGGGCAGCGATGCCCCGTCCTCGTCCCACGTGGTATCCGTCTGCCGCCAGCATGTGCTCGTGGGGGACTCTGTCTCCAAAAAGGTGCTGATATCCACAAGAATGAGGATACATATACGGTCACACACCATGAAACGGTTGCAAAAACAGGATGCACTTACATCCACGTGGGGGCTTGGGACTAGTCAAGCTGTGCTAACAGCTTTTTTTCCAAGCCGCCCTCCAACCTGTACTTTGTTGGTAAATAAACTCCTATTATTATTTATTATTATTAATTAGAGAGACATCTCCCCTCCTGCGAAGAGCCACTGTAAGAAACCTGTTCAAATTTGAATAAGCAACCAAAGGCAAAAAAGATAGTGAGAATGGCACTTGATACAGTTTGCAGCAATCTTGTTCTTTTAAAAAGCAGTTAGTGTGTCATGTCATTTAAGCATGGCAGAATAACTTGTGCATTACCTGATATGCATATTATGAAAGCTGATATGAAATTTGTGGGAAAAGCCAACTTTCATCAATAGATGTAACATTAGGAGGACACTTCTGCGATTTTTGCTATATTCATCCAGTCTAACTTAATTTGCACTATCATTACCTTTGAATCAGAAATGGCACTACACTACACCAGCTTATAGAAGTGTTTGTGGCAACGCTAAGCTAGTAAATAAGATAGGAAGACGGCAACAGAGAAGTTATACCCTGTAGTCATTGACAGTTAAGAGTGCATCAAAAGTTTCACATCCAGTGCAAGCTTTCCTAGCCTTGATGTCATATTGGCACGCGGGTTGGCGACCAAGCGCGTGCGTGGCCGAGTGGTTACCGCGCTTGTCTGTCACGTGGAAGGTGTAGGTTCGATTCCAGTTAGCGGACTGCCCTTTTATTTATTCTTTCGACTTGGCCTTCTCGTAAGTTCGAGAACATTCTCGTCTGGTCGAGTTCGGAATGTTCTACGCACCGAAAGTTCTACGCCGAACGATCCAGAAACCCACGAGGGTACATAAGGGATTCCGCAAGGGGAGCGGAGTCAGTCTCGCCCCAGCGTTCGACTCTGCTCTACGCCGTCTTCGACGCCCGCGACGCTCTCCTGTTGTTATCTTCTGTTCCCTTTTCATTTTTTGGGCACAAGTTCGCCTTATTAAACGTTTTATTTTCCTCAGTTATCCGTTGTTCCACCTTGTCATTCGTGACATTTTGGTGGAGGTGCTGGGTAGCGCATGTCCGTGCAGCGCAACCCTCCGAGTACCCGTGGCACAAGTCCGAGCCCAAGCTCCCGAGGACCCAACGAAGACCAGATCGAAACCCGATCAAGTCGCCATACCCAAGGTCTACACCCGGAATACGGACTTCTGCCACCCAGGACCAAGCAGACAACGAGGCCGACGATGGACGACCAGCAATCGCAGACCCCGACCGCCGCCGCCGTCGTCTACCTGCCCGTTGCCCAGCGAACCCCGACGACCTTCCATGGCGAGACCCACGAAGACGTGGAGGACTGGCTTCTGCACTACGAACGTGTAGCACGCCATAATGGATGGACCACTGAGCAGCGCCTCCAAAACCTCTACTTCTCCTTGGAGGGTACCGCGAGGCAGTGGTTCGAGAACCACGAGGCGTCGCTTACGTCATGGGACACCTGTATCGCCGGCCTAAAGGAGAAATTCACGAACCAGACACGACGACAGCGAGCGGAAGACCTTCTGCAAGTACGAACTCAAGGGCCCGACGAAACGGTCACCAGCTTCGTTGAAGGCGTCCTCCGCCTGAGCAGCCGCGCCGACCCTCAGTCCACAGAGGAAAAGAAGCTGCGCGTCCTGATGAGAGGAATGAGGAGTGACATCTTCGGCGGCCTTGTTCGCAACCCCCCCTCTACCGTCGAAGACCTCGTCACGGAGGCCACGAACATAGAACGTGCCCTCCTCGCAAGAGCCAGCCACTAACATCGGCAATCGAGCGTCGCTGCTGCTTCTGAATCGGGCTACGACATCAGCCCTAACATCCTCGGCCTTCGCGACATCATCCGCGACATCGTCCGGGAGGAGCTCAAGAAACTTCTGCCGACTGCTGAACGCCCGGCCTCAATCTCCATTGCCGAGGTCGTCCGAGACGAGGTTCAGCGAGCGTTCCTACCAGATGCCCCTGTCACCGTGGCCACACCCGAAGAACCGACGCTGACCTACGCCGCAGCTACCCGACTACCGCCGCCCCCTGCTCACCCGTATAGGGCGCCACCCCAACGTGAACCTCCAGCGCCGCAGTTTTCCCGACGCCAGGAAGATCGGGCGCACGCCCACCCAGAACAAGCAGCGCAACGAAAGACCGACGTGTGGAGGACGGCCGATCGACGCCCATTGTGCTATCACTGCGGTGAAGCCGGCCACATTTACCGTCGATGCCCCTACAGACAACTGGGGCTGCGCGGGTTCCACCTGAACGACCCTCGCCCAAGGTACGACGAACGCCCTCGCGACATCGAGGAGTACCTCCGACGCTCGCCCTCCCCGGTGTCGTCTCTCCGCCGTGAAGCCCGCTCCCCATCGCCACGACGTTCAGCGTCCCCAGCGCCACGACTCCGCCGAGAGAGCTTGTCTCCCCTGCGTCGCCGGGAAAACTAAGTGCGGCAACACCTGGAGGTGACGTTGCCGAAAACGACGGAAGCAAACAGCCTCCAAGAACGCCGGAGCGCTCCCACTCTCCCGACGCCCTGCATCGCACCGACGCCCCTGCAACGGTGTCCAACAAACTAAACGTTGTTATCGACGGCCACGACGTATCGGCGCTCGTTGACACCGGAGCAGACTACTCAGTGTTGAGTGGGAGGCTCTCTTGCCACCTTCGAAAAGTCATGACGCCGTGGGATGGACCGCAGATACGAACCGCCGGAGGACACCTCATCACGCCTGTCGGAAGGTGCATCGCTCGCGTCGAAATCCACGGCGAGACGTGTCCTGTGAATTTCGTCATTCTACAAGACTGTTCCAGAGACGTCATTCTCGGCATGGACTTTCTGTGTGAATACGGCGCCGTCATCGACCTTGGAGAAAACAGATTGACGCTGCGGAAACCTGTTCCGCCTTCAGAGAAGCTCCAAACTGCGTCAGCCGCCGTCCGAGTTGCTGCCGGCCACGTGAATCTGCCGCCGCGATCAAGTGTTGTCATACCCGGCGTGACTGATGCAGCTACCCGCGGCGAAGTTCTTCTGGAAGGTAACCTTCAATTGCTCCTGGGAAGAGGAATAGGCGTCGCAAGAGGAGTAGCTGAACTTCGTGATGGGCGCACTATGATCCTCGCGACGAATTTCCGACAAGAAACGCAACACCTCACTAAAGGTGCAGCTGTGGGCCATGTCGAGGAACTCCGAAACTCCGCCGAAGTCGCCGCGATTGCTGAAGAATCATCGCCGCCTCAGCAAGACTTCACGTCGCCAGCACAGCTTGACATTGACCCCAAGCTTCCGGGCCTAAAACGACAGCAGCTGAGTGACCTCCTCGCCGAATACAGCGACTGCTTTGCGACATCGTCAAAGGTTCGCCAAACCACCGTTGCGAAGCATCGCATTGTTACCGAGGACGACGCGCTCTCTGTGCATCGATCGCCATACCGAGTCTCAGTAAAAGAAAGGGAGGTCATACAGGAGCAAGTGCAAGAAATGCGGAACGACGACATAATCCAGCCTTCCAGCAGTCCATGGGCCTCTCCGGTCGTACTGGTTAAGAAGAAGAACGGAACGCTTAGGTTTTGCGTGGACTACAGACAGCTGAACGCGGTGACGAAGAAAGACGTCTACCCACTCCGCCGCACAGACGACACGCTAGACCGGCTGCGCCACTCGATATTTTTCATCGATGGACCTGAGGAGCGGCTACTAGCAGATTGAAGTCGACGAACGGGACCGAGAAAAGACAGCTTTCGTCACGCCAGACGGACTGTACGAGTTCAAGGTGATGCCTTTTGGACTATGCACGGCGCCAGCAACTTTCAAGCGTGTCATGGACACCGTACTGGCTGGGCTGAAATGGCAGAGCTGTCTCGTCTACCTCTACGACGTCGTAGTGTTTTCAAGCGACTTCGACGAGCACTTGCGACGACTCCGACTGTTCTCCAGGCCACACAGACCGCCGGGCTCACCCTTAAGCCATCGAAGTGTCGGTTCGCCTATGACGAACTGAAGTTCCTAGGACACGTGGTTAGCAATGATGGCGTTCGCCCACACCCAGAGAAGACTCGCGCCGTCGCGGCATTTCCAGCGCCGACAGACAAGAAGGCCGTACAAAGATTCCTGGGGCGATGTGCGTACTATCGGCGCTTCGTTCGGGATTTCGCAAGGATTTCGGCGCCGCTCACAAACCTCACGAAGGACGCCAAGAAGTTCAAATGGGCCGAAGAGCAGCAGCAGGCATTCGACGAGCTGAAGCAACGACTCCAGACTCCTCCTGTTCTTGGACATTTTGATCAGGATGCGGAAACCGAGATTCACACGGACGCAAGTAACGCAGGACTTGGTGCGGTACTGGTTCAACTACAAGAAGGCACCGAGCGAGTCATTGCCTACGCAAGTCGGACACTATCCAAGGCGGAGAAAAATTACTCCACGACTGAGAAAGAGTGCCTTGCGGTCGTCTGGGCGATCACAAAGTTTCGTCCGTACTTGTACGGGAGCCCGTTCCGCGTAGTCACGGACCACCATTCGCTCTGCTGGCTTGCCAACCTCAAGGACCCGTCAGGACGCCTCGCTCGATGGAGTCTGCGACTACAAGAGTTCAACATGACTGTAGTCTACAAGTCAGGCCGCAAGCACAGCGACGCCGACTGCCTGTCTCGAGCGCCCGTCGAAACAACTTGCGGCAGCAGCGACGACGATGAAGACGAGTGCTTCCTAGGCGCGGTGAACACCGACGACATGGCACGACGTCAACGAGACGATCCTGAGCTGCGCGCACTAATAGAGCACCTGGAAGGGCGAAGGAGTACCTTGCCACGTGTTTTCTCACGAGTCCCGTCGACCTTCGTCATGCGACAAGGTGTACTCTACAAAGAGAACTTTAGGGACAACAACTTGTCGTGGCTGCTGGTAATCCCGACTGACCTTCGAGAGGAGATCTTCCAAGCCTCCCCCGACGACCCGACGTCTGGACACCTTGGTTACAGCCGGACACTAGCCCGTATTCGTGAAAAGTATTACTGGCCCAAGCTCCCCAAAACCGTCCACCTCTACACACGATCATGCCACGAGTGCCAGCGACGCAAGAAACCTCCGACGAGGCCGGCCGGACTCCTGCAGCAAATTTCTCCTCCGACTGCACCCTTCCAGCAGATCGGAGTGGATCTAATTGGCCCTTTTTCGCCGTCGACATCGGGGAACCACTGGATCATCGTCGCCACAGATTATCTCACGCGGTACGCCGAAACGAAAGCCCTTCATTCAGGGACTGCTGTGGAAGTTGCCAAGTTTTTCATTGAGTCCATCGTCCTCCGGCACGGCGCTCCCGAAGTTCTGATCACAGATCGCGGATCATCGTTAATGGCACAGCTGACCCAAGAAATCCTCCGACTCAGTCACACCAGCCATCGTCGTACAACTGCGTACCACCCGCAGACCAACGGGCTGACGGAGCGACTCAACAAGACAATCGCCGACATGATCTCTATGCACGTCGACGTGGAGCACAAGACGTGGGACGAGGTGTTGCCCTACGTCACGTTCGCCTACAATACGGCGGTTCAAGAGACCACTGGATTCACACCCTTCCAGCTGGTACATGGTCGGAAAGTAACGACCATGCTGGACGCGATGCTGCCCCATGAGCCAGCGGACAGTGAGAGCGACGACGCCCAGGTGGTTGCTCAACGGGCCGAAGAAGTCCGCCAGCTCGCCCGACTCCTGATTCAAGACCAGCAACGCGTCGACGCCGGCCGCTACAACCTTCGTCGCAGGGACGTTCACTTCCAGCCCGGAGACAGGGTGTGGGTGTGGACGCCCATCCGTCGCCGTGGCCTCAGTGAGAAACTGCTGAAACGGTACTTTGGACCCTACAAAGTGCTTCGTCGACTCGGGGATCTGAACTACGAGGTGATGCCCGACGGAACACGGACTTCGTCACGCTGCCCTCCACGACCGGAGGTCGTCTACGTCGTGCGCCTCAAGCCGTACTACGATCGATAGGACTGTGAATTGTGTTTTGTAATACGCACGATAGGATTGTGTTGCACAAGTCTACGTAGTTGGCCTTTTTTTGTTGTTGTTTTGCTGTTTTCGGTTTCCGGCACGTCGCATCGAGACGATGCGCTTTTAAAGGGGGGAGTAATGGCACGCGGGTTGGCGACCAAGCGCGTGCGTAGCCGAGTGGTTACCGCGCTTGTCTGTCAAGCGAAAGGTGTAGGTTCGATTCCAGTTACCGGACTGCCCTTTTGTTTATTCTTTCAACTTGGCCTTCTCGTAAGTTCGAGAACATTCTCGTCTGGTCGAGTTCGGAATATTCTACGCACCGAAAGTTCTACGCCGAACGATGCAGAAACCCACGAGGGTACATAAGGGATTCCGCAAGGGGAGCGGAGTCAGTCTCGCCCCAGCGCGGAAGGTGTAGGTTCGATTCCAGTTACCGGACTGCCCTTTTATTTATTCTTTCAACTTGGCCTTTTCGTAAGTTCGAGAACATTCTCGTCTGGTCGAGTTCGGAATATTCTACGCACCGAAAGTTCTACGCCGAACGATCCAGTAACCCACGAGGGTACATAAGGGATTCCGCAAGGGGAGCGGAGTCAGTCTCGCCCCAGCGTTCGACTCTGCTCTACGCCGTCCTCGACGTCCGCGACGCTCTGCTGTTATCTTCTGCTCCCTTTTCATTTTTTGGGCACAAGTTCGCCTTATTAAACGTTTTATTTTCCTCAGTTATTCGTTGTTCCACCTTGTCATTCGTGACAATATGCATGCACACATAGCCGAAGTGTGGCAGAAGGCAACAAGCATGTGCTATAGACGGAGCTTCTACTACACTCTTATCATGTCGCCCACCGTAGACCGGCGGCTGCAGAGAACTTCGAAAAAGCTTTTGAAAAATATTGATATTCGCACACCTCTACAGAAAATGTATCTAGAAAGGTATGGAAAGAGGGAAATTTTAAATTCAGTTCAGGCAAGTGGATCAAAGAAGGAAAAGAAGATAGCCTCTAAATTAGAACACTGCTTCCCATTCACCGAGCATTGGGAAGACTCATGTTCTTGTTAAGCACAAAGATTTTGGTCCAAACAGCAAAAGCTGTAGCTCAGCTCAGAATATTCACGTGAAAGAAGCGTATATTACAAACATGCAGTACGACCCTTGGCACTGAGCGGACACAGTGGCTTTGCTGCTCTAAATATTGGCCACTGCATGTGCCCAATGCACACACGTCTCTAATTTGCACGAACGTGCCTCTATACAAAGAGATTTTGAATAGACAAGTGTTCTGGATGAGCGAAATTTGTTTATTTTATTGAAAGGGTCACTCCAGCCCAAAAAGTCATTTTTTTTTTAAACGGTCTTAGAAACAGCACAGATCACAAGATGCATTTTCCACATTTTCCACTAAACAATAATCTAATTCAGTCAATATTTACAGCACAAGACAAAATTGAAAAGAGTGGTCCTCCTCTCCACATTTCTCTCTCGCACATGTTTTCAGCACGCAGGGATATACATTGGTTACATCTTGGAAACAATTCACCGCGCACTAAAATGCATCTCGCACCGTAAATATTACTTGAATTAAATGATGCTTTCGTAGAAAATGCATCTTGTGAACTGGGCTTTCCATCCAGGCTGTTTTTAAAAAAAAATGTTTTTTGGGGTGCTGGAGCCAGTGCCAGCTGAATATGCTGCCTGCCATTAGCCGGAACTTGACACACATGGTGCTGAACTTGAACAATGGGTTAAGGAAAGGCAACTATACCTGTTGAATCTTCGACGTTCCTCACGAGGAGGGGCGGTCTGTCCAACTCCAGGCAGGAGTTTAAAAACAAAAACAGCGGGCACCACTTGAAGCCGACGTTCAATAAAGTTCTGCAAGGCCAGAGGATGTGATTTATTCAGACAAGATTACATTGATGTCCACCAAATTGGGACAAGAATATTCTGAAAAACAGAACTGTTCAACTTGCCTATACAAATGCGGAGTATTCTCTGCATATAGATCATATATGTATACTACTTATAGCAGTAATGAAACTTATGTCCCTTTCTAAGTCTCAATAACTGGCTGCAACTAGATACTTCATGTAAATAAAAGAATTAATATTTGTAAAACATATTTTTTGTAACACATAATGACATTCTTAACAATGTGTCCACTTTGTATGGTGGCAGAGGTATAAACCTCAGATGAAACACACTCCAAGAAATTTTCCCTGCCCGAAAAAGGTAATAATGCAAATACCACTTTCATCAGTATCAATCAAATAATTGTATGTAAAGCAAGCCAGAGAAATTGGTGCCTGCGCCGAGGGGCTCATTTTATCAAAGCCATATTTTGGTGGCTTTGTCCTGTAAAAGTTCAAGATGTTGCCATTCCCGTGAAAAGTTAAACCACAATTAAGAAGTTCAGTAATAGCCCCAATTATTTCAGGCACCGAGTCACGGTGACGTCCGCTCGATTTGGACCGCTGCGAAATGAGTCCTCACATCCACTCGTCGGTATCCGTCATTGAACATCGCCAGACTGGTGTTCGCATTATTCACCTTATCGGAGCTATGGCGTGAAACTTCAAAAGTTAAAATCCACCGTTACAACGCAACTTTGCTAAAAATTTGATTTCGCTGTATGCAGACGCGAATTTTACCGGCTCGTTCCAATTTAAGTCTCAGTGCTACCCTTCTTGCAAAAGCATAAATAAACAAATAAAGTTGAGAGGCCTGTATTAAATGAGAGGAATTCCAACATACCGCCAAGGAGCGCACCGCGTTGCTAGCGCTGACGCCGTTGAGCAAATCATTGCCGCCGACGTAGATCACGATGAAGTCAAGGCTTCTCCAAGATTAGTGGAGGAACCACGACTCCAGCGACTCGATTGTGGCCCCTCTCCATCTAAACGTACAGATTTCGATGCAGGTGCTGAGTGTCAGGCGAAGCCGGTTGAAGAATTTAAGTTGGCTGTCGCCGATAACCACGCCGTTCATGGTGGAATATGATCGTACAGTTCCCGCAGTGTATTCAAACAGGGAGCCGTTGCAGGGCTAAGGAGACGGCGTCTATTTCCATGCTCCTATTGGTCATGACGTCACCAAATTTCATCCAATAAAGTACGCGCCGAAGTTCTCTCTAGCCGCCGGTGCGTTAACGCAATCGTGCGCAACACGAGGTGTTTGTGTATGCGGAGGGACCAGAACAAGAATAAGTGTAATCGTGTATCAGGCTCGGCAGTCTTTTTTCTGCCTGCGTATTTTTTAGTTTCTGCTCGAGGGTGGTCTGGTGTTTGCGTGTTGGTGTTTCTGCTTCTGCCTTGCTTGGATTGTGGGCTGCCGAGAAGCTCACGCCGAAGAAAAAGGAACTACCAGACAAGCGGTGCCGTGCTGCAGCTTATCTCCGTAGTCACCAAGTGGATCGCCAAGTGGATCGTAAACGGAAGGACCTGAGCAGTCAGGATGAGTGCAGTCAAAACATAAATTGATATTTCTTCTATTTCCATTGACTTTCCACTTCTGCTTTGCCCCCGAGTGCGGGAAATTTACGCGGCCTCGGCTAGCGTTATAATAGTAATATTTTTTTGTTTGGAGTACATCAAAATTTGCCCTCGCGTTATATTCGTGGTCACGTTATATTCGTGCAAGAAAGGTACGCCGCAAGCCCACCTTCGCCCTCAATCGCCGATATTGTCAGGGAAGAAGCCCAGCAAGCGCTGCAGCCAGATGTTCTCGTCAGCACCGCTCCGGAACCACCGCGGGTGCCGGAACCCGTAGTGACGTCAGCGCTCCCTCCGTACGGGCGGTGACGTAATTACGGTTCCCGGCACCCGTAGTCAAGAGTTGAAAACATTTTCAACTTTCTCCTTTCCGTGTCGTGACGTAGGTTTTCGTATTTTCTCGGCGGTCAATCAGCGTGGCGCGCTTCCCTCCTCCGCCCAGCTCCCGTATACGGGGGCCCGCGGCCGCGCGCCGTTCAAACCAAACCGTGAAGACCTGGATCCGTAACGGGGGCCGGAAGTGATTACGTCAGTACGGGTTCCGGCTCCCGGATCCCGTATTCCGAGTCTGTTTGAATCGCGCTTTACGCCGCAGTAGCCCGACGGCCACCGCCTCCTCCTCGCACCGATGTTGCGCCGCCCCGACGTCACACTCTTAGAAAAAAGGGGATCAAAAGGAGGTAACAGACCGCATTTAGCACCCTCCTCCCGGCCAGGGGTAAAGCGCCCTGCTTGATTACCTCCTCAGTCGCAGCAGACACTAAGAATGCGGTGCTACCAGGTGAAGTTCGCCGCGAAGGGGCACCGAGGAGGCACATATTACCTCCCAGAGGGTGCACCTGTTTTGCACGGCCAAAGCCTAGGCGCTGCGATTGGCTGTGGAAAGGCGCAAACGAGTTTGCTAATTGGTCTCCTCGTATGACACGTGATTCTTCGCGCTCCCGGGCGGCCGAGCGCCTGCTCGGCCGCCCGGGAGCGTCGAAGCTTTCCCCGCCGACGCGGCTGGTCGTGTCGGCATAACGGCCTTCCTTCTCGAATGTTCGACGGAGGCGTACCAGCGCAGGAACGTTCTTTATTGTTCTGTTCGGCTCAGTCTCTTCTTACGAGGACACCGAGAGAGCTGCATTGACTTCAGTCGAAGATCCAAGTTGTGTGCACCGTATGCAGGTAAGGAAATGTTCTGCGCGGTCGGCAGTTGGCGTCGGTTATGACCGCCCGGGAAGGCGACCCCCGTCTTCCTTAGACAAAGGGTTGGCGGACATGTTGGCACGTTTGAAGGCGTCGAGCGTTCGATAAAATTAGTATGTGGCGCGAACGCAGACACGGTTTAGACCATCGAAGTTCATAAAGAGCAAGAATAGGAATGACTGTCGCTTGCACTAGCGCATATTTAGAAGGTTGACATACGCTAACCAGTGGCGTAGCCAGCAGCTTTTCCCGGTGTATGTGTGTGCGGGTGGAGGAAGTGGGAAAGCGGCGGTTCGGCGAGCGGGGCGGCCGGGCGAAGGCGCCTTTTGAATGGGGGGTCGCCTACGTTTAAGGCGTGAGGGGGTATGAGGTTTTCTGTTTTGGGGTCGTTGGCGTGTCGCGTCGGACGTTAAATTGAGGATCTGATCAAATATTTAAAATTTTCATAAGGCGTTTTTTTTTTCCGCAGGCATTCATTGGCGGCACCGGCCAACCGGCGCGATTTATTCTCAACGTCGTTGATATTTCGAAAAGACAGGGTTAAACGGTGATTTTTAATATCAACGTTTTTTTTTGTTTTTTGTTTTTTTTTTATTTAATGAGGTTTAATAAATAGTTTGGTCAAATGTCACGTTACCTTGAAATACCGAATATAAATGTCTGAGTTAATTATTCGTGCGCTTCGCACAACATTAATAGTAGTATATTACGGAATAAGGTCATGAAGTTGTTACAGGCAGCGAGGCTAGCAATTATATAGTCTTGGCATTTTCTTTGCGTGTGATCAGGCATTTCTAAAACTCTGATCATTCAGTAGGTGAGTTATAGATACAACTCAAGTTTGCATTATTTGAAGTTTATTGAATATATTTCTTTCGTCCTGCGGCAACGTTGCAGGGTGATTTCGTCGAGGGTACTGGATGCCTGCTACCTTGGACTCATCTCGTGACAGTTCTTAACACTGCTTACTGCAGGTAAGCGGAGTCCGATATTTTATTTTGATTTTCTTGTTCCAGTTTGTGCACTTGAAATGGGGCTCTTGATTTTTATGTTGATTGTGTGTGTGTGCTGTTCGTTCATTTCTGAGAGAAAATTGAGGGTATACTTCGAGTAAATGAATTAGATTTCCGAGAGAAAATTGAGGATATACTTCGAGTAAATGAATTAGAGCAAGACACACAAGGCGCTTGACTGTGTCTTTTTCGGTGCTCTTTTTTTTTTTGTGTTTTCGTCCTTGTGTGCTGTTCTTATCATCTCTAAATAAGACATACATTCAATTTTAATCTGGCGAATTACTTTGGCAAGAATATTTACATATTTGCCGAAGTTCGACATTCGGCAGTTAGAAATTATTCATGCGCTTCGCAAACATTAAAAGTAGTATATTACGGAATAAATTCATTAAGTTGTTGCCGGCAGAGAGACTAGCAATTATAGTGTTGTCTTGGCTTTTTCTTTTTTTTTTTTGCGTGTGATCAGGTCTTTTTAAAAGTAATAATTCAGCAGGCGAGTTAGATATGCCTCAAGTTTGCATTATTTGAAGTTGATTGAATATATTTCTTTCATCCTGCGGCAACGTTGCAGAGTGATTTCGTCGAGGGTACTGGATGCTTGCTACCTTGGACGCATCTCGTCACAGTTCTTAACACTGTTTACTGCAGGTAAGCGTAGTGCGATATTTTATTTTGAATTTCTTGTTCCCATTTGTGCACTTGAAATGGGGCTCTTGATCTTTATGTTTATTTTGTGTGTGTGCTGTTTGTTCATTTCTGAGAAAAAATTGAGTGTATACTTCGAGTAAATAAATTAGAGTAAGACACACAAGGCAATTGAGTGTGTCTTTTTCGGTGTTATTTTTTGTGTTTTCGTGCTTGTGTGCTGTTCTTCTAATGTCTAAATAAAACATAAATTCAATTTTCAAATTTTAATCTGGCAAATTACTTCGGCAAAAAACTAAGTATTTGCCGAAGTTCAACATTCGGCAGTCAGAAATTAATCGTGCGCTTCGCAAACATTAATAGTAATATATTACTGAATAAGGTCGTTAATTTATTGCCGGCAGAGAGACTAGCAAGTATATTGTCTTGGCATATTTTTTTTGCGAGTCATCAGGCATTTTTAAAAGCTGATCATGCAATAGGCGAGTCAGATGGCTAAGTTTGCATTAGTTCAAGTTGATTGAATATATTTCATTCCTACTGCGTCAACGTTGTAGGGTGATTTCGTCGAGGGTACTGGATGCCTGCTACCTTGGACGCAACTGCAGGTAAGCGTAGTCAGATATATTATTTTGATGTTCTTGTTCGCATTTGGGCACTTGAAATGAGGTTCTTGATTTTTATCTTTTCTTTGTGTGTGTGGTGTTCGTTCATTTTCCAGAGAAAGTTGAGGGTATACTTCGAGTAAATAAATTAGAGTAAGACACACAAGGCGCTTGAGTGTGTCTTTTTCGGTGTGTTCTTTTTCTGTGTTTTCGTCCTTGTGTGCTATTCTTCTCATGTCTAAATAAAACATAAATTCAATTTTCATCTGGCAGAGCACTTCGGCAAAAATATTTGCATATTTGCCTAAGTTCGGCAGTTAGGGTTGGCGGTCATAGGGATCTGCTGTGGTGCTGAGTAGCTAATGTGGTGTAGCGCTCTGTGGTGTATGTTCTTCCTCTGTCCTTGTCTTAAAGCGCAATCATGTTTTTTCACGTACAATGCCAACTCGCCCAACAATCAGCACTTGTATATACTAACCTGCTACACTAGTTGTACCCTTTTGACTAAGATCTGTTAGTCACCTAAGTAAATCGGGGTGACAAATTTAAACATGACCGGTGAATACAAAGTGCTTACTAATCTACGATTACCACCCGCCATGTGATAATTTTAGTCAGTGGTAGTTAGTCAACGGTTAAACTGGTCACGTCTGGTAAGTATGGTCGATTCTTTATAATGCTGGAATCAGTGGCCCATCAAATGCTCCAAATGCGTCTTAGAAAAATCTAATATTTCTTCACAGTTTCTTCAAATTTGGGATGATATGTTTCAAATTCATATCACATGATTTCCACATTTTTTTGGTTCCAGGCAGGCAGTGCAGTCTACCCGGAGGCTGTCAACTCAAGCCTAATTAATCCTGAGGCGCCCAGCTATGTGGCAGTGGAGGGAGACCTCGAAGCCGCGTCGCCTGCTGAGGCAGTCCTGGTTGCATTCTGCCTCTATATCTTCTTTAGCGACGACTAGAGCCCCGAAAGTGTTGTTCCAGATGTCTTTATTGCGCTTAGTGGTTTCATCTTAGAACTTTTATAAGATGTCTAGTCATGCCATTGATTTGTATGCCATTTTGTTTGTGACAGCCACAATAAAACATTGTCATATACTTTCAGAACTAGGCCGTCTTCATCTATTATAAGGCCCACCTTTGAAGCACGTACTATCACACCCACAAAGGGCCATAGTACCTTTCTTTAGGGGGTAAAAGTGATTCCATCAAGTGTGCATTTAACCTGTAATAAGGTGGTGAACTGGGCCAGTTGGTTGCTGTTATACATGATGGGGAAAACAGCTCGGAAAGCGTGGACTACGAAGAACAAACACGACAGCACAGCACTTTTCTATCGTGTTTGTTCTTCGTAGTCCGGGATTTCCGAGCTGTTTTCCTCATCGTGTGTATTTAACCCCAAAGTGGATCATAGTTCCCTCCAAAAGGAGGTAAAAGCAGCGCCCTCAATTACGTCGTCTTACCTCTCAAAAGGATTGAAATTCCCTCCTAAAGGAGGTAAAGGCTGACCCTGAAAGGATGCACTTTTAACACCAAAAGGAACTAAGGTTACCTCCAAAAGGAGGCAATGTTGCACCCTAACCTAGGGGGTAAGTGTGCACCCTCGTTGCAGGGGGTAACGATACCTCCAAAAGGGATTGCCCTGTGTGCAAGTCGGTTACCCCCTTAAGGAGGGTACTACAGTACCCTTTTTTTAAGAGTGCAGTCTCCTGCGCCGCAGTACGACCGACGCCACGACGACCAGGTCCAGTACTCCTGCCCAGAGCCTCGCGCACCCCGGAAGACCGACGTGTGGCGAACGCCCGACCGACACCCTCTGTGCTTCCATTGCGGGGAAGCAGACCACACCTACCGCCGATGCCCATACCGACGACTCGGGCTACGTGGGTTCCACCCGAACGACCCGCGCCCCCGTCATGGTGAACGCCCTAGCGAGATCGACGAGTACATGTAACGATCCCAGTCCCCCGAGCCTACGTCCCACCGAGAGTTCCGGTTGCCGTCGCCGCGACGTCCAGCTTCGCCGATGCACCGACCCCGACGTGAAAGCCTGTCACCCCTAACTCCTCGCCGGGGAAACTAGGCGCGGCAACCCATGGAGGTGGAGTTGCCGAAGACGACCGACGCCAAGATCCTCCACGAACGTCGGAGGGCCCCCCCCCCCCCCCCCCCCCCCCCTCAAACGCCTAGCACCGTCGAAGGTTTTATCTCTGAGGCCACCAACATCGAACGTGCCTTTCAAGCACGGGCCAAAACACTACCTGAGACTTTCCGGCGTCGCTGCCTGCTTGGTCAGCTGCGCTCGCGGCAATATGCCTGAGGAAGTGAGTAGCACGTAAAATCGACAGGGGGATCGTCGTTTTTGTCTCATTATATTATAAATATTACGGTTATCTCGCCTGCTATAAGGGTTGTTTCAGCTCTGACGTTACGATCTGAGTGTGGTGTTTCGTAGGGTCGCCTGGAAGACGCTCATAAAATTTGGCATCACTTAATTTGCGGTATCCTTTCCGCACATAGTCGTCAGTGCAGAGAATGACGATCGCCCCTTCCTTGTCTGCCGCTTTTATTATGATGTCTTTTCTAGTGCTTAGTGTTTCAAAAAAGGTTCTCTCAGGTTTAGTTAGGTTGTCTCCTCTTCCTTAGCACCTGTAGTATTCTCGCATGGCATTCTTCGGTACAAAGGACCCAACTTCCGGCGTTTCTGGTTTCTAACCTTGAGTTTTTCAATTCGTTATATATACGCCTTCGGCCCCTTGTCTGCTATGCCATCATGGCCAGTATATATATATATATATATATATATATATAAAGGGAATGAGTGAAGATTGACAAGTGCAGCCGTAATAATATTGTGAAGGAAGAGGGGAGCAGGTGATTATTGAGTTTATTGCATTAAAGTTAGAGACAGGGAAAAAGAGCTAGCGAAAAATTGGGCCAGGAGCGAGGATTGAACCCGCAACCTTCGCCTGTCCGGGGCGACGCCACTCTCGTGTTATTCATTGATCACAACGTCCATCCATTGAGACGCCCTCGTTAGGAAAAATCTTTTTATTTGTGTTTTATTTGTGCATTCGACAAAGTTAATCATAGAAAACTCTTAATAAAATTGGTTTCCATCTTGGGAGATAATAAGATTGTTCGGTGGATTGAGGCCTTTCTAAATAATCGTCGACAGTTTGCAAGTATTGAAGGAGTTAGCTCGGACGAATGTGATGTGAACTCGGGTGTTCCACGGGGTTTTTTCCTGGGTCCCCTGCTGTTTTTGGTTTTTGTTAATGACCTTATCAAAGATTCACCCGTAAAAGCCAGATTATTTGCCGACGATTGTGTTATTTATACTGAAGTAAAGTCCGTTGATGATCAAATTATGCTAAACGAATATTTGTCTCAGATCAATGAATGGTGTGTTAAGTGGCAAATGTCGATAAACTTAGACAAGACAGTATGTATGACGATCACTCATAAACGACAACCGTTAGAATATGTGTATATGCTGCACGGAAAAGCATTAAGCCGAGTGTCAGAGTTTAGATACCTTGGTCTTACAATAGCCTCAAACCTAAGTTGGACTCCGCACGTTAGCAACATAATCGGAAAAGCTAATAAAAGACTAGGATACATCAGGCGCTCTCTTAAACTCGCTTCCTCGGAAACAAAACTCACAGCATACAAGATGCTAATAAGGCCTTTATTAGAATACGCATGTGAAGTCTGGGACCCGCATGTTAAATATCTCGTATCAAATCTGGAGAAAGTTCAACGGCGTGCGTTACGTTTTGTTTTTTCTAGCTATAGACGGCTGGACTCTGTGTCACCTCTTTATGAAAGGGCAAATCTACCCCTCCTTCAAGTGCGGAGGAAGCAGAAGCGGCTTAACCTTTTTCATAACATAATGAATAACCTGGTTCTAGTAAATAAGCAACAGTATATTAATGAGAGCATGTCGCGTATAACCCGCAACAAGCATGCTCGGGATGTGGAAGAGCGGAAGTTTTCCAAGGACTGTCTTGGGTATTCGTTCTTTTTGCAAACAGCGCGAGAATGGAACAAGCTACCGGCACATGTTGTGACCGCTGAAACTCGAGAAGAGTTTAGTTGCCTTGTTTCAGAGATTTCTAACAGCAGTACCTAGAGTTGTCGTTTCATCGTTGTGTTGAATACGTGTTATTAATCTGTGCATTTTGAACGCGTGTATTTTTTAGTGTTTTTTTTTTTGTGTGTTGTGCAAATCCACTCCTATCTTGGTCCTGTGTAGGACCGATAGTATTTCAAATAAATAAATAAAACTTGGCAAATGGAGAAAGCTAAAGCTCCCGTGAGCCAATGAGAATGTTGAAGCGAGGCACGTGACAACGTACGGTGGTGGGTACTGCTTCTAAAAATAGCTGTGACGTGCCTTGCTACGCGACAGTGATTCCCTCACAGCAGCTCTGACCTTTGAGGTTTGCCAAATTACGGTGAAACGGAGTATAGACAAAACAGACAGGAAACGAGCTGCCAGCATGCGATAGTCAAACTTCGAACAAAAAGGATTAGTTTCTCCCCAAGCTGGACGACATTTATCGTGCATCTTTAGAGCTGCGAAGCTCAAAATCACGCGTACTCAATAAGATTTTTTCTCTCGCGTGTTTGTGATTTTTACAATTCCCTGCAAGCTAAAAAGCAAAAACAAATATGGTGAAGCCACTCCGAGGGAGTACCGATAACTGCGAGTCACGAACATGAAGGATTCGCTAACATCCGTCAGGAGTGCGAACGGTAAATCGTCACGCAAACATATTCTCACAAGCTGCAAATATTTCTTTGGCTTAGCAAGTAGATGATACTAACGCCATGTGATTATTATATACAAGATACCATTTCTCGGTTCTTCAAGACCATTTCCCTAGTCCTGAACAGGTCGCGCTACGGGCCGCGGCTGCACGACCACGCCCCTGCCCTCGCCCACGGAGCTGCGTGGGCGAGGGCAAAAAGCCGTGCCCTCGATAGACTACGGAGCCACGTTGTGACGTCTGCTGCTGTATCGTCAACAGGAGAGTGATAGCTCTGTGCGTTCCACAGATGCGTGTTGCAGTATAACTCTGTACGTCAGTCCTGGAGGAAGATAAGAAGATCGGCTCTGAGAACCCCACCTAAGCTAGCAAAAACGAACAGGAAGTATACTCGTTTGGACTGAAAGGTTTCCGAAATAGTGGCCAGCCATTGAAAAAGCATATGTCACGGAACTTGGTTTGTGAAATGGCATTATTTTTTTGAGCAAGAAATCACCTGCTCACCACTGGGGCGACGAAATCGTCACTATTTATTGCGTCAGGTGTATTTGCGCTCGTGAAGAAAAATCTGAACACATCCTTCTCCCAACGGCCTATGTCGAATAACAAACATTATTTTTTAAACATGTATGCGCAAGTAACTCATTTATTGCTACACTCGAATTAAACCAAGTCAAACCGTATTTGTGATTAGATCTTGATGTCTATACCAACTACATTCATATTTTTAGGGCTTCATTGAACGATAACTTCAACGATAGTTAATGGAACACGATGGCTCGATCTCACCAAAAACCTCAACGTGCGAAGCTTCTACAGACGGTCGCTTACGAGTATTCTCAATGTGGGACTTCAGAAGCTTTCGCTTGCCGTAGGGAGCTTGCTCTCGACTACAGCACTGCACGGGCCCGGGAAGCGCGCTGCTGTGGGAAGAGGTTGACTCACAAGATGACGTGTTAGGTGATCACGTAAGATGACGTGTCACGTGATCACATAAGATTACATAATTGGGGTGACGCATAAGATTGACTCACAAGGTGACGTGTCACGTGATCACGTAGGATTACATAACTAGGGTGATGCCTAAGGTGACGTGTCAAGTAAGATGACGTGATTTCGTGTAACGTGATCACGTAAGATGACGTCATTTCATGTAACGAGATCACGTAAGATGACGTGTTTGTGTCACGTGATCACGTAAGATAACGTCCTTTCGTATCACGTGCGCACGTAAGATGACGTGTTTGACACGGAGGTCTATCCACCAAAGAACCAGGAAAGCGAGACACGCACATTGACGCCTGGGCGTGCAGCCAGAATGAAACAGGATACGGGCGCGGCTGGCGCGCCGCCGCCGCGGAAGAACACCTTGCACAGGGCCGATAGTGCCGATAGTTCCGTCGCCGCCGCCACCACCACCACCACCACCACCACCACCACGTAATTTATGGTGGTGTGTTGGTCAGCATGTAAAGAGTGTTTGACGGGGCCCCATGAGCATAAGTGCAGTCAACTGTTTGTGGATTCAGCTGAATTAATGTCAACATATGTCTCATTATTGCAGGTCTGTGACGCCGACTGCCGGGTCATGAGCATCGACCCACGATATCCTGCGTCCGTGCACGACTTCTTCGCGTGGGGCGCCTCGCGGCTCCGGAGCAACTTCGAGCAAGGCCGGCTGATAGAGGACGGACGGTTCCTGCTCGGTAAGCATACTCCATTGGTTGCTTCTGTACATGATGGCTCTGCACCACTTATAAGCTACAATATCACACATACTGTTCCAAATATGGATAACTGGCATGCGCTCTGGTCATACCTGTGACACGTCTCCTTGGAAACGGTCCGACGCAGGTGTCAAGTACAGGGGGGAAAGGTTGCAAACAGCTTTACCTGCTTGTCAACAATTTGAAAGGGATACTACAACGAAATTTCGGTGCTTATTTTTTGGTCAATACGTGTTGAAAAGAGCAGTATCATATCGAAGCATGGGCGTCGGCAGGGGGGTGCAAAAGGGGCACTTGCCCCTCCCCCCAAACCAGAGTGCCTCCCTTCTTCCCCCCCCCCCCCTCCCTTCCCCAGCTCTCTCGGATACGGGGTATCGAATGACGTCGCGAAATAGCTTTTCTAGCAAACGGAGAAACCGAAAGCTATCCTAAAAATAAAATGCACGCACTTTTGTTTCCTTGGAACCTCCAGCCATAAACACAAAAAAGAATAAGGTCTCCCCTCGGTCAGTTGCGATATGCCGCGCATAACTGGCAAAAAGAACGAAAAAAAAAAGTAACATAGGGAGGAACATTTACTTCCGAGAACACCGCAGTCCTGTGTTGTGAGGAATCACAGGCATTCGGGTGAAAGTCAGTAAAATGCCCCAAAAACAGAGCGTCTTTTACACAGAGCGGGATTCTTCCAAAAAGCCCAACAGAACGAATCGACGTAGCTACGAGTTGGAGATAGTCCGCGCTCCTCCCTTCGCTCCGTCTGCGTAAGGAGTGGAGCGAGCGGGCCCCAGGGGGAAGAGGGGGGGGGGGGGTAGCTTTGGCATTTTGGGGGTGGTTTCGACCCCCCAAACCAACCCCCGTCTCCACCACTGCTCACGCCAGTGCTCTGTTTTGTATATGTGCCTTTGGGTTTTTCTTCTCCTTTGCCCGTAGCATGTTGCGGTCATAGGGAAGGAGAAGAGGGGGTCAAAATCGGGGCCAGGCGTCCTCTTTCGGACAATGCAGTTCTGCGAAACTCTGTTCGCACCATGTCAACAACGATACTCCCCCGGGCCATGACTCACGCGGGAGAGGAGTGTCGGACCGTCCTCGTTGACACCACCATGTTCAAACGCGTGACACTCGAATATCTGTGACAGGGTGGCACACTTTGCTGCTAATGGCTCTCTCTTCCCGGCCCAGTTGCTTGAAAGGGCCACATTCCGCACCCAATCCCACTTTTTTTTATATAACCGTGGGCTGATATGGGTCAGGAGTGAAAATGGACATCAGAAGCTTTTTTAAACGGAAAGGTGACAGTGATAATGACAATCCATCTTGTGCAACGAAGAAGCATGTGACCTCAGAGCCGTGTCATGACCCGGAATCTATCGATGCACCTGCTGTCTCCGTCACTCCTGATCATCCTCCGGCTTTACAGAGCCAGCTGGACAATGGCTTTGCCCTCAACTCGACTCTCACAGGTATGCCACACTCATCTTTAACTGTGGGAGTATTCATGCTAAGCTGAGCTTGATCAGATATATCACAACCAATATAAAGATAAGAACCAGCGGGCTAAAATTTTACTCCAGTTCTGAAATGAGACAGAGCGAGCATGGAAAGCTAAGGGAACCCGCGTCGAGGAAATACGGAAAGTTACAATGGCAACTAACCCTCTGGCGGTAGCCCCGTCGTGCTAGCTTTCCAACACAGCTAACGCAGTTTTCAGATGTCTTCCACGCACCACAACCAGGGAAATGCTTCGAATTAATATTACGAGCGAAGACAATTTTGTGCAGAAAATTAGAGTTGTAAATTTGAGCAGAGGCCAACTTGGGGTAGCTTTTAAAAACTTGTATAAACGTCAAATATTGTTCAATATGGAAATAAAAAGGTATTGTTAATTGCTGTGACTTGCAAGTCACACGCAAGACAGTGCGTGTGACTTGCGTGCACTGTCTTGCTATTTTATTGTGTACGGTACATTTATGATGCCAATACTTGTCTATAAAATCTTTGTGCTTTTTATCTCTGAGAGAATTATAAACTAAGTGGGCTGTTTTGTTGTTTGGCCGCGACGTAGAGCGAATTTGTTTAGTGTACCTGTACATATTCATAAAAATGTTTTTTTTACGTTGAAATTACTGATGCATTGCACTTTTTAAAATAATTGTTTCATAAAAAATAGGTGTATCTTGGAAGCTGTATTTAGCTCTTTCGTATTTTACTGTGCCCTCCCCCCCCCCCTTTTCCTTTGAGCGCACACGCCCAAAAAGGGCTGTCAGTTTGCCCCCCCCCCCCCTCCCAAGACAAAATCCTGCCGACGCCCATGCATCGAACACACCAATATCTTGTTAAAAAAGAAACCAAAAGGCATTAAAAATTAGGCGATTAGCAAAGAGCATCTTTTAGATGTCGCTAAAGCCATTTGTAATGCCCGTCTAGGAACCTTGACACGTAGTGACGATAACTGTCTCGCCTAGAACTATACATGCTTTGAACCTGACGTCATCCCATGAACGTAGCCAGGGGTCGCCCCCCCCCCCCCCGAAATCTTCCATTTTGCTGGGACCTCCTCTCCCCCCTCCCCCTCATACAGCATTTTGTCATGGGCGGGCACCCCCCCCCCCCTGGACGAAACAAAATCCTGGCTACGTGCCTGCGTCATCCCGACAGCTCTACGGCCAGCAGAAGAGAAAAGGGAGGGAAGAACTCCTACACTCCACGGGACTCTCTTTTGTGTGCCCGTCACTCCAAATTCACACAAAAGCAGCTTTGGGCTTTGTTGCGGTGGCCCGATCGCTGGCGTGCTTCGACCGCTTTGGTTGCTGGAACAGCTAGGGCATCCTGACGACGTCTGCCTCACCGCAGCTTTGCTCATCCCGAGATAAACTACATCACAATTGCACCGGATGTGACGTGCTCTCTGCTGGCTGCTCTCCAAGCGTTTGCCAGTGTGGGTTGTTTATAACAAAAAATATAACCATAAGGCTCGAAATACAAATGTGCGATTAATTGTCATTTACAGGTATTGTGGATCATATTCAGCCTATCTTTGAACACGACGGGTACATTTCAAATTTCGTTGAAGCATTCTTTTAAAGAAAACAGGATTATTATCATACATTTTCTTTGAGTGTGCAGGTGACAGCGGCTATGCCTTGGAGCCTTGGCTCATCACCCCTGTCCCTGGATTCCAAGCGACCTCCACCGCTTGCGGCCGGTTTAATAAGTCACATTCTTCGATGAGGTTCGTTGTGGAGCGCTGCATTGGGCTGTTGAAAAGCAGATTCTGGTGTCTGCAAAGGCACCGGGCTCTGTATTATTATCCAACAACAGCCACCGTCATTATATCGGCGTGTGCAGTGCTCCACAATATCTTCCTTTCATCGAGGGAGCCAGAACCGGAGCCAGGGTTGGAGTCTGGGCCGAGCTCGGACGGTTCTGAGTCGAGTTCGGAGGGGTCAGCGGCGGATGACGAGAGGCTGGCTCCTGCCCACCCTAGGCTCAGCCTATCGGACAGGGGGAGGGCTCTGAGGCAGCGCCTTGTTGCCCAGTTCCGAACCCGCCACAGCCGTGCCTCCCCGGAGCCCCACGCAAGCCACGGTGGCAGTCCCGCCCACCAGGGACACCACCTGCGCCAAGGAGTCCGTCGCCACAACGGAGGTCCCGCCCATCAGGGACACCGTCAGCGACAGGGAGCCCATCATCCTCGCCACGGTGGCACTCCCGCACAACAGGGATGCCATCGGCAACAGCAAACCCCTCGCCGTCCTCACCTCGACTGACGCCCTCGCCACCATGAGCAGCCCTCCCCGTGGCAGTACGTACTTCACTTGTTGCTCCACAGTCATGGCCGTCCATAAGCTCCACAGTGTCAACTCCAACGCCTTGCGCAGTTCGTCGCACAACCACCGTGCTGCCTTTACGGACATGTAGTACTGCCTCCCAAAAGCTATTCAGTGCATCACGGTGATGTTGATAGAGCCTTTTTTAATTTGCAAGCAGGGTGCATAAAATGCGTGGGACAATAGCGGATGGTTTTGTAGGGTTATGTAGCTAGCCAACAGGGAGCATCTGGCTCGCTCTTGCAGGAAACTGAGAACTCAATGAGGCTACTGGTGAGACCCATTTTCCTTTTTTTACTGCAATATATTGTTTGCATAGAGTTTGGACATCGATTAATTTTCTTTACACTTCCATTGTCCTGCTCCCTTTTACAATCTATTATGGCTACCACAGAGCCAGGTGTATTACTCGATAATTGCATATTGGATTTGTGTCAGCTTGAATGTATATAGGAGACAACAAGTAGTTTGTTTTTGAAAGTGCTTTCTTTTTTATAACACAATGCTGTAATGTGAAAAATAAACATGTTTGAAAACACAGGTTGCAATACTTCTTTCTTTAAAGTGAAATTGAGCATGGACTAGTAAACACCGTATAAATTCTTTGTCATTATCAAGGATATATCACAGACATTTCCCACTTCACTTAATTCAGCACACTGCCATTTGGCTTGTATTTTCTCACACATGGAAGGATGACAGATTCCATGTAGAGGCATGTTAAGATCAACAATGATAAGAAAACAAACAAAAAAAAACACAGGGACACAGACGAAGGGAAACAGGACAAGACGCACTCTCAACTGAACTTTATTGAAAATTCAACTTCAGTTGAGAGTGCGCCTTGTCCTGTTTCCCTTCGTCTGCGTCCCTGTGTTTTTTTTGTTTTTTTCGGCGCTTTCTTTGTTCGCAATGAAACAACTGGCCCAAATCTCCACTTTATTATAATATAAGAAAAATGGAAAACCCAGAGGCCAGTTTCAGGCGGGTGGCAAGTTGTGGCTGGAGTGCAGACCTCTTAGTTTCAATGAAAGGAAACAACAAGTATAAAATTCCGATGGCACAAGCCACTTGACACCTTTGATGAAAAAGCACACACTACATATTGCTGTCCTACAAACATGAGAAATGGCTAGTTTTAGCATATACCTGTCATACCTGTTGCCAAGAGCAAATTACTAACTTGCTTCACTGGTTATAGTGACTCCAATAAACAAACGCAGAAGGCGCAGTTCTTTGTAAACAAAATATGCACTGAAAAGCATCGACAGATTTTCCCGTAATGTCAACATTGTTGTAACGATGTTTAGACAGCAGGACATCAGCCTTCCTTTAGGCGGTGGTTCATTCATAGTATTATTCACTGTATGGCGAGCCCAGTGTGTGTAGAAACTTGTCCATTAACATTCGCCACATCCCAGTGGCACAAAAGAACATATTTCTTGTCTCTACCAGGAGGTACAAAACAAAAACAAACAAACAAAATAAATACCGACTTGACACATAAAATAATTATCTATTAAACTAAATTATTTCCGGCTGCGCTCCGCGGTACATGGCTCGGCGGGGCTGGGCTCGGCGGGGCTCGGCGGTGCTGGGCTCGACGGTGCTGGGCACGGCGGTGCTGGGCTCGGCGGTGCTGGGCTCGGCGGTGCTGGGCTCGCCGGTGCTGGGCTCGCCGGTGCTGGGCTCGCCGGTGCTGGGCTCGGCGGTGCTGGGCTCGGCGGTGCTGGACTCGGTGGTGCTGGACTCGGCGGTGCTGGACTCGGCGGTGCTGGACTCGGCGGTGCTGGACTCGGCGGTGCTGGGCTCGGCGTGGCTGGGCTGGACGAGGCTGGACTGGACGAGGCTGGGCTAAATGAGGGGTGGTTGGGCAGGGCTAGGCAGGTCTTGGCTGCGCTGGGCTCGGCTACTCTCGGCAGTCAGCAGTAGAACGATCTCGACGAGCGCGCGGGTCGTTTTCTGGAGTTCCAGGACCACCGCCTGTGGTGCGCGAGCTTGCTCCTGGTTGGCCTCCGCAATAGCCTCCATGCGGTGGCTGACGGTCTCCATGGAACGTAGGAGCTGGAAAGACGGGGCATTTAATGCGCAGCGACATCATATTTCTCGACACCCAGAGGGCGTGAAAACCTCGCATAAATCACAGTTCGGTTTGCATTATGCTTTTGTGGATCTCCATTGTCCTCTGCTGCAGTCCCACTTTCACAGTGGCCTCTTTGTTAAACTCGTACCTATTTACTCATGGTACTGAGTTCTATGTTTGAGCCAATACCTGGCCTTGGAACTCCACGTCCCGCGCGTCCCTCGCCTCGTTCTGCTGCAGCTGGAGAGCCTGGTTGGCGACAGCCTGTATGGCAGCCTCGTCGTGCCGCTCCTGCCTCGACATCCGGGGGGTGGCACGAGGCGCCGTTGGCCGCACCCGGGCCTTGCAGGTGGCCTCACATCTGCCAAGAAACAAAGAATGCTTATGTCATATCACACAATCATAGTTTTCCTTATAAGAGATCTCACCCCGTGAGGTGGAGGGCACCGGCTCGGCTGCCTGCTGCCCGTGACCTGCTTGGGCACCTGCGAATCTCCCCTAGAAGGAAATTTATAAGTTCTAGTCAGCACACAGGGCTTGTCTGGATTTTCTAGATATTGAGAGTGGGTTTGATGAGGCTGCATTCCACTCAGGGAAAACAAAATTACACTGTTTCAGAGGTAGTGCCATTCATGTCAAGGATTGACTCCCCAAATATGTCGAGTGGCAGCTCGAAAGGTTGCACTTTCGCTGTTATGTGAAAATGTACCTGTGATACAGAAATGGCATCTTACGACAGCGTGCACACAATACAACTGAGGGTTGCAACAACCACAAAACCAAGAAGAAAAAGGACTACACAAAAAATACACTTGCTTTAGCCTTAGAAACTCTAGTATCACTGCAATAAATATAACTTTTTTGTCGTAAGTGCTTTTGTTTTAGGTTTTGCCTTTACGTGGACGAATTAATCCGCACTCTGATCCGCTGAATTATTAAAAAGTGTCAGCACCTTTAATGCATATATTCACATTCATATTTATCTATATTTCATTGCAGTATACATCGTAGCTCACTGATAATAAAACCCTGCACGAATATTCTCCCTATTGAGATTGAACAGCTACATGTGCAATAGTATGTTATGTTCAAGTGTGCACTCACCTCGGCCTCGTCCTCAAATGATGGGACAGAAAACCCGGGAGCGCCCAGGGCCGATTCCTCGCCCACCAGCGTCAAAATATGTGAGTATGATGACGCCAGTGAGCGCACCCGGACGTCTCCGCCCCGTTTGCCTGCGAGTAAAGAAAGTAATTCAATAGCTTGGTCCACACTATGAGTAGACCACGCAAATTACCTTGCCTGTTTCACCAGCTCCGCAGCCCGCGCCCGCACCTTCGACACCCGCACGGCCCAGTAGCGTTTCCAACCTTCCGGCTCCTTCCTCGGAGGCCCGAGGAAGTAGTAGTAGATTGAGGTTTTATGGCGCAAAAGCAACTTAGGCTATGATGCGCCAAGAAATGAAACTATTGCATAAGAGGATTTAGGAGAAGAAAGAGCTTTAGTAGCTGGTAATTTATGAATTTATGAACATAAAAAATGCATAACATATAGGCAGGACTTTCCATTATATTGAGGTTACAATTTGTGTAAAAGATCAATACTTTCTAAAAACTTAAAAACCTGGGTGGGAGTAGTGGCTCGTTTCCAAGTAACACACACAGGTGTAAAGGGACATGCTCTTTGTACAACTGTGAGAAGTAGTGAAGCCGTTTTTCATCATAAGCAGGACATTCGAGAAGGATACGTAAGACCCTCAACGGTTCCTGGCAATGTTCACATTCAGGAGGGTCTTCCCCACGTAAGAGGTGTCCGTGCGTGAGCCGCGTGTGTCCAATGCGTAGTCAACAAAGGACTACCTCATAAAACCTGTCTCTGTGCCTAGCACTCTGCCACTCACTAAGAAAGGACTTAATCATGTGCAGTTTGTTTGATACATGTAGGCTCCATTCTGCTTGCCACGGAGCTTTAACATATGGTATTTGATCAGGGCGCAGTAATCTCTGTATGAGATGCTACTAATGTCTACAGCACGGATGCCAGAAGTGCCCGCAGCACGATCTACCTCTTCATTCCTTGGGATTCCGACATGGCTCGGTACCCAGCAGAATAGAACATTACATCCTTTCCTGGTTTCTGCTACTATTTTGTTGTGTAATAAAACAACGAGGGCATTCTCTTGGGTTTCAAGTGACGTCAGAGCCCGTAAAGCACTCAGCGAATCTGTATATACAACTGACCGGGAGTTACTTGTTTGGATGATATGATCTACTGCAAGCAGAAGGCCATGCAGTTCAGCAGTGAAAACAGTAGCGGATGAATTTAGCCTACGAACACTTCTTACTGAAGGGCCAATCATGGCACAGCCAACAAATGATTCAGTTTTTGTGCCGTCTGTGTAGTAGTGGGAATGAGAATCATGTTCCTTGTGGAGTTCGAAAAATTCTTGTCGCATGACCTCAGTTGGGGTATCCTTCTTATTGAACTTTGTTAATGAAAAATCACAACGTACGCAGTTAAAATCCCATGGTGCCGCCGTCCTTGCAACTGGGAGCTTACTGTCTATCCCAAATGACTGTAAAATTCCGGTTTCTCATCACGAATGGAGGGATAATGCTAGGCTTGTTTTCGAATGTCCTCTGATATTTAGTGCCTTCCACAGCCTCCCGGGCTGGATGCTGAGCGACTGATCGTATCCTTAATGAATACATAAATCCCAGGGAGAATCGCCGTCTGTCAAGCGACATCTCATTTCCCTCAGCATAGAGACTGAGCACAGGCGACGTTCTGAAGGCTCCAATTGCTAAACGAAGTCCCTGATGATGGATGGGGTCCAGTGCCTTAAGAGTCGATTTCCTAGCAGATCCATATACAAAGCTACCATAGTCCAGACGTGAGCGAATCACAGAGCGATAAATTTGCAAAAAACATTTCCGATCAGAGCCCCATGTCTCCTGGGACAGAACTTTGAAGAGGTTGTGATTTTTGGCATTTAATCTTCAGGTTCTTTATGTGAGATGTGAAGGACAGTTTACGGTCAAAAATAAGGCCCAAAAACTTATGCTCCTTCTTTACAGGGATGGGAATCTGGTGCATTCGTAAGGTAGGCTCTATGGAGATTCCCCTTCTTCGAGAGTAGCAGACGGACGCTGTCTTATCAGGAGAAAACCTAAAACCATTTTCGTCCGCCCACTTCAGGAGGTTGTTGATTGCAACTTGAAGTCTACGTTCACAAATGGAAAGATTGCATGATGAGACGAAGATCTGGAGATCGTCTACATAAAGAGAATATTGCACTGATGGAGGTATAGACCGGGCTATTGAGTTCATCTTGACAATAAAGAGAGTAACACTCAAGACACCGCCTTGCGGAACTCCAGTCTCCTGAACAAATTCTCTGGAGAGAGCACTACCCAACTTGACAAAAAAGGTTCGCTCAGAAAGATAGCTCTTTATGATACCAAGCAACCTCTTCACTTCACTTCACTTTATTTCCTTAAAGACCCCTTCGAGAGGGGTATTACATAAGGGGTGGGAAAAATATAAAAAACAATAACTTGAACAATAGGTTGTTACGCTGGATTGATGGTTGACACAGCTTCAGCAAACCTTAATGGGCAGGTGATCGTAGCAACATCGCCGGGAAGGCCGTTCCAGTCTGTTGCAGTACGGGGGAAGAAGGAATTGAAAAAAGTGGCAGTTCGAGTGCGGTGACGGGTGACCTGCAAAGGGTGACCTGTTCGGAGGGAGATGCGGGCGTGGGGTACGATGTAGGGCGCGTGATGGAGCGGAGAATAGAAAAACTTCTGAAATAGACATAAGCTAGCAGTTTGGCGACGAGAGGAGAGGTCTAAGAGGCCCGATTCAGCTTTTAAGGATGAGATACTAACTTTGTACGAGTAAGATGAGTGGATGAATCTGGTGGCGCGGTTCTGAACCTGTTCGAGTGCATAACTGAGATAGGCTTGGTGCGGGCTCCAGATGGGGGATGCGTATTCTAGCTTTGACCTTACGAGTGATTTGTATGCTAGCAGTTTTATGCTTTGGGGAGCGGTACGTAGATGGCGTTTTAGAAATCCTAAACTTTTATTTGCTGATGAGATAATGTTAGTGACATGTGCGCGCCATGATAGGTCGCTACCTAAGGTGACACCAAGATATTTATAGGACTGTACTAGTTCGACGGGAGTGTTAGCAATTGAATAGGGGAAAAGGAAAGGGTTGGTTCGGCGATGAAAGGACATTAGTTTGCATTTATTAGGATTAAGTGACATGAGCCAGTGGTCGCACCATTCCTGGATGCGGTTGAGGTTTTCCTGTAAATTGATTTGGTCAGAAATGTTAGTAACTGGTTGGTAAATAACGCAGTCATCGGCAAACATACGGATTTGGCAAGTAACGTGTAAGGGTAAATCGTTAATATATATGAGGAATAGCAGTGGGCCCAAGACGGAGCCCTGGGGGACACCTGATGATACTGGTAGGCAGTTGGAGGACTGGTTATTAACGAGGACGGACTGAGAGCGATTAGTCAAAAATTCCTGTATCCATTTCAAGACGTCAGGGTCTAATCCTAGCCGAGAAAGTTTTAGTAGCAAGCGTCTATGAGGTACTTTGTCAAAGGCTTTTGCAAAGTCCAGGAAGATAGCGTCAGTTTGGCAGTTAGAGTCGAGATGGGTATGCAAGTCGTGGAGAAAGAGAGCTAGTTGAGTTTCGCAGGAGAAGTTCCTGCGAAACCCGTGCTGAGAAGAGTGAAAGAATTGGTTAGAGTCCAGGAAGTTCATAACGTGGGTATAAATGACGTGTTCCATGATTTTGCAGGGTACACTTGTTAAGGAAATGGGTCGATAATTTAATGGAGAGTCCTTGTTGCCTGATTTGAAAACGGGAACGACCTTCCCCGCCTTCCAGTCATCTGGAATGCCGCCTGTGAAAAGTGACTGCGAGAACATAAGTGAAAAAAATGATGAACATACATGGTTACAATTCTTCAAAAATTTCGAGGTGATTTCGTCGACGCCCGCTGATGATGACAACTTGATGTTATCAATAATAGATGAAATACCGGCAGTGGAAAATGAGATTGGGTGCATTTCCGATTCAATAGTTACGATTACGGGTGGGAGTGGTGCGTCAGGCTCTTGAGTAAAGACTGATGAGAACGCGATATTAAACATGTTAGCGCACTCACTATCGCTAAGCACATTCCCCGATTCATCGGCAAGAGTTAAACCGGGAGTCTGCTGAGGGTTTATGACCTGCCAGAACTTCCTTGGGTTATTGATTAATATGTTTGGTAAGTCAATAAGGAAAAATGAGCGCTTGGCTTCAATGATCGCGTTTAAATATGTTGCTTCGGCCTCGTAGTACATTTCCCACGCGCATGGGTTTGGTTTTGACTTCGCAGAGCGAAAAAGACGCTTTTTTTTATTTTCCAGCCTCTTAAGGGTTTTAGTGAACCATGGCTTCTGTCGGCTAACACGAAAACTGATTTTAGGAATAAATGTATTTATTAATTCGTTAAACTTGTTCTTGAGTAGTACCCAATTTTCATGGATGGATCGACTTTGATAAGCAGCCTCAAAGTCAGTAAAAAAATTGGTTAAATGGTTATTTATCGCTTCATAATTTCCTTTGTTGTAGAGGCGAATTGTTTTATTTTGAGTAGGGGGCAACGTCGGCGAAAACATAAAATCAGCGTGAATGACCTTATGGTCACTAATTTCCCGTAGGTAAGTAACTGACGACATACTGTCAGGACGGTTGGTTAATATTAGGTCCAAGAGACTTGCAGTCTCTTGCGTGACACGTGTTGGCTCAGTTAATATTTGGGACAGGTTAAAATTGAGGCAAACATCGATAAATTCTCTCGTTTCTGCGTTGCTCGTTGTTGTAGGCGCCAGGGTAGCCCAATCGACATATGGGTAATTAAAGTCGCCAAAAAGAAGTATGTGGGCGTTGGGATGTTTTGCATTGAGGTGGCACAGCATATCGTTAAGCTGCCCCGGAAAATCGGGACTACTATGCGGCGGCCTGTAACAGACACCCAACAGCACAGTTTCAGGAGCGGCATGACAGATGAGCCAGAGAATTTCCAGATCGGATGAAGTGTTAATAGTAGTGCATGGTATTTGATGGTTTACGGCAATGAGAACACCTCCCCCGCGAGTACCTTTGCGATCATTACGAAAGAGACGGAAATTTGGCAGGTACGCTAAAACTTCGGAGTCAGTAACATCACTGGTTAGCCAAGTTTCAGTGAGCACAAGTACATTGCATTCAGAAGATAATACAACGCCAGATACGAGTTCGCGCTTCGGAAGAAAGCTGCGTATGTTAGTAAAGATCACCGAAAAAGAAAGATTAGTTCGAGGGGCACGTTGGGGGCGTGTTGTAATTTTCCGTTGACGGTGCGATTGCTATGAGATTTCTTTGACTGATTGGCATGATTCATCGAAAACGTAACGTTTTGAGCCGATGAGTAGTGTTTTGTAGCGCAAAGAAAAGGGAGCAGATTTGCTTCTAGCAAAGGCAAGGAGGTGTTTCCGTGCGTTGCGAACTGAGCGGGAAAAATCTTCGCCCATGCTGAAGTTAGTACCTTTTAGTTTACGGCCATTCGAAAGGACTGGCTTCTTTAGTTTTGAAAAGGGAGAAGTTCACTATTATTGGTCGTGGACGCTCGACCGAATGACGCCCGAGGCGGTGGGCACGTTCTATTTCTTTCGAGTCTAATGTTACATCAAAAAGTTCAGAGCAAAGGCGAATGATTCTTTGTTCGGACTGGGCAAAAGTCTCTGTAGGTGAGGGATCGGGCACACCATAAAATATTAGATTCTTTCGTCGGGATCGATTTTCAGTGTCGTCCACACGGGCCTCAAGGTCAGAGACCTGACGAGCCGCGTGGACGGCCCTGGTCACCGTGGCCTCCACCTCAGCACGTAGCGTGGAAAGGCCTTGGTAATGACCCTCCAGGTCAGTCATCCGCCTGCCTAGGTCCGATATGGTCCTATCGGTTATCTGCAGCTGACTTTTTAGGCCCTTTACCTCCTCGATGAGTTTAGTTTGACCTGCAGACAGCTTCTGCAATTCGCTTAGGATTTCACTTGAGGTAACAGGACCCGGATTAGTCTCTACATCTCCAGACAACATCAGTAAGCGGCGGATGACTTGAGCACATTCTCTAGCAACGGCAATACAACACTGCAGGCTCGGCAGCTGTACTAAAAGATAGTTGCTCGATTTCTTAGACGAGCTACCGTATGACAGACTAACCTGCATGGTGTAGGACAGCGGGTTAATGGACCGTGTTGTGGCACAGCCACCGAGCCCACAGAGTGCAGTCGCCGGATGTTGTTCTTTTATGACTGGCGCATCTGTTGACGTCGATGACGATGGAGCTTCCCACGATGAACTGGGGATCCACGGATCAGATGACAGCGCCACAAGGTTTAGCGGCGCGTTTGCTGTAGATGACTGCCAATCTCTCGAGCCGTGCGCGTGGTGAAGGGGCGTACTTTCCGTGGCGATAATCCAGGTATCATTCAGGAAGGCTGGAACCATGACGAGGGTGATGAACGAGGTAAGGACCTGCATGGTGTAGGACAGCGGGTTAATGGACCGTGTTGTGGCACAGCCACCGAGCCCACAGAGTGCAGTCGCCGGATGTTGTTCTTTTATGACTGGCGCATCTGTTGACGTCGATGACGATGGAGCTTCCCACGATGAACTGGGGATCCACGGATCAGATGACAGCGCCACAAGGTTTAGCGGCGCGTTTGCTGTAGATGACTGCCAATCTCTCGAGCCGTGCGCGTGGTGAAGGGGCGTACTTTCCGTGGCGATAATCCAGGTATCATTCAGGAAGGCTGGAACCATGACGAGGGTGATGAACGAGGTAAGGACCTGCATGGTGTAGGACAGCGGGTTAATGGACCGTGTTGTGGCACAGCCACCGAGCCCACAAGAGTGCAGTCGCCGGATGTTGTTCTTTTATGACTGGCGCATCTGTTGACGTCGATGACGATGGAGCTTCCCACGATGAACTGGGGATCCACGGATCAGATGACAGCGCCACAAGGTTTAGCGGCGCGTTTGCTGTAGATGACTGCCAATCTCTCGAGCCGTGCGCGTGGTGAAGGGGAGTACTTTCCGTGGCGATAATCCAGGTATCATTCAGGAAGGCTGGAACCATGACGACGGTGATGAACGAGGTAAGGACCTGCATGGTGTAGGACAGCGGGTTAATGGACCGTGTTGTGGCACAGCCACCGAGCCCACAAAGTGCAGTCGCCGGATGTTGTTCTTTTATGACTGGCGCATCTGTTGACGTCGATGACGATGGAGCTTCCCACGATGAACTGGGGATCCACGGATCAGATGACAGCGCCACAAGGTTTAGCGGCGCGTTTGCTGTAGATGACTGCCAATCTCTCGAGCCGTGCGCGTGGTGAAGGGGAGTACTTTCCGTGGCGATAATCCAGGTATCATTCAGGAAGGCTGGAACCATGACGAGGGTGATGAACGAGGTAAGGACCTGCATGGTGTAGGACAGCGGGTTAATGGACCGTGTTGTGGCACAGCCACCGAGCCCACAAAGTGCAGTCGCCGGATGTTGTTATTTTATGACTGGCGCATCTGTTGACGTCGATGACGATGGAGCTTCCCACGATGAACTGGGGATCCACGGATCAGATGACAGCGCCACAAGGTTTAGCGGCGCGTTTGCTGTAGATGACTGCCAATCTCTCGAGCCGTGCACGTGGTGAAGGGGAGTACTTTCCGTGGCGATAATCCAGGTATCATTCAGGAAGGCTGGAACCATGACGAGGGTGATGAACGAGGTAAGGACCTGCATGGTGTAGGACAGCGGGTTAATGGACCGTGTTGTGGCACAGCCACCGAGCCCACAAAGTGCAGTCGCCGGATGTTGTTCTTTTATGACTGGCGCATCTGTTGACGTCGATGACGATGGAGCTTCCCACGATGAACTGGGGATCCACGGATCAGATGACAGCGCCACAAGGTTTAGCGGCGCGTTTGCTGTAGATGACTGCCAATCTCTCGAGCCGTGCGCGTGGTGAAGGGGAGTACTTTCCGTGGCGATAATCCAGGTATCATTCAGGAAGGCTGGAACCATGACGAGGGTGATGAACGAGGTAAGGACCTGCATGGTGTAGGACAGCGGGTTAATGGACCGTGTTGTGGCACAGCCACCGAGCCCACAAAGTGCAGTCGCCGGATGTTGTTCTTTTATGACTGGCGCATCTGTTGACGTCGATGACGATGGAGCTTCCCACGATGAACTGGGGATCCACGGATCAGATAACAGCGCCACAAGGTTTAGCGGCGCGTTTGCTGTAGATGACTGCCAATCCTCGAGCCGTGCGCGTGGTGAAGGGGAGTACTTTCCGTGGCGATAATCCAGGTATCATTCAGGAAGGCTGGAACCATGACGAGGGTGATGAACGAGGTAAGGACCTGCATGGTGTAGGACAGCGGGTTAATGGACCGTGTTGTGGCACAGCCACCGAGCCCACAAACCTCCCACGTACCCCTACTTCATACAAGTCACGAAGAATTCCATAGCGCCATGCTGTGTCGTACGCCTTCTCCAAGTCGAAAAACACTGATATGCAGTGTTGTTTATTAACAAAAGCCTCCCGAATAGTAGTTTCAAGACGCGCCAAGTGATCAACTGTGGAATGGTAGGAACGGAACCCACATTGATTTTTAGCTTATCTAAAATGTTTTGTTTTTCTAGAAAGTACATAAGCCTTTTATTAATGATGCGTTCAAATGTTTTGCTTAGGCAGCTGGTGAGGGCAATTGGGCGGTAGATAGATGCGGAGGAAGCGTCCTTCCCGGGTTTCAGAAGTGGTATGACTGTGGCTACCTTCCATGCCAGCGGGAATCTACCCTCTTGCCAGACGCGAGTGAAGAGGTACAGAATAAGGAGTAATGTAGAAGGATGAAGGTGAGTAAGCAACCGGTAGTCGATACCATCAGGTCCAGGAGCTGAAGGCTTAGTTGAGCGAAGGACCATTTCGAGCTCGTGCTGCGTGGGGGGTTGATTGTATGCCTCACAAACACCACCTGAGGTCTGCACGGCATGCGCTTCCCCTTGCTCTTTGTATCTAAGAAATGCGGAGGAAGAGTTTTCGGAACTTGATACACGAGCGAAATGCTGACGAAGAAGATTGGCCTGACCCTCTAGGCTCTCTGGACAGACCGAATTGTGGGAAAGAAGCGGGACTGCGAAAGCATGGTATCGCCCCTCGATCCGATGAACTTTATCCCAAACTTCTTTTAGTGTTGCAGTACTATTATTTGAAGAGGCGTACCCCTGGAAATTGTCTCGCTTAGACTGGCGGCGAACGTTTCTTGCCCGAGCTTTCATTTGTTTAAACGCGAGGAGATTACTCTGTGTGGAGTAACGTCGAAAAATACCCCACGCTCTGTTTTGTTTTTTCCTCGATTCAGTACACTCTTCATTCCACCACGGCTTGGGTCTCCGAGGGAGATGCGTGGAAGTCATAGGAATAGCAAGAGGTGCTGCATAAAGAATAGACTCACTTAACAGTTCTGTAACTTGGTCCACTGAGATTTTATCAAATGACGTACATGCAAGCTGCGTTGCCTCCGTAAAAACAAACCAATCTGCTTTCTCTAACTTCCAACGGGCAGTCCGCATCGGCACGCACTTCGGGAGAAGGTTGTTTTTCAAAAAAATCGGAAAGTGGTCGCTTCCATGTGGGTAATTAGTATCTGCGACCCATGTAAAAGAAGTAAAAATGGAAGCACTACCGATGGAAAGATCAGTACACGAGGATGATAATGAGGATGGGCTAAAATAGGTTGGTTCTCCCGTGTTAAAAAGACAAAATGAGTGAGACGTTAAAATTGATTCAATCATTCAACCACGGGCGTCAACGTGGTCGCTACCCTATAGACAGTTGTGGGCATTAAAATCTCCGAGTAAAAGAAAAGGTTCTGGGAGTTGGAGTAAAAGATCATTAAAATCAGTTAAGGTAAGAGCAAAAGAAGGGGGTATGTACAAAGAGCACACAGTGACCACTTTGTAAAGGAGGAGGCGCACCGCCACCGCCTCTAGTCAAGTGGCTAAATTGACCGCACAGCAGGGAATGTGCTTAGAACAATCACTGCAACCCCCCCTGCAGAAACAGATGCATCACCTCTCTCTTTTCTAAAAATGCAATACCGCCTAAGAAAATTTGTAAGACTTGCATTAAGATGAGTTTCCTGCAGACATAGAGCTTGTGGCCGATCTTCCTCCAAGAGGAACTTCACATCGTCGAAGTTCCTCATAAGACCACGACAGTTCCATTGAATGATTGCAGTCATTCTTTATGGAAATGCCCCTATTAAAGAAAAAGTTGAAAAAAGGGTAGGAATGGAATAATCATTTTGGAGGAACTACTGGTTTTTTCCCCTTCCGTTTTCTATTTGTTGTCTGCCACTCCATGTCCTCTAGGTCAGTTTCTGGAGCAGAAACTGTGGCAGCATCCGCAGCCATCTCTGCGTCCAGAGCCTTGTTGGCAAGCCTGCCAGGAGCCTGGGAACTATCAGACGACCGGGGAGGCAACCACCCCCGGCCTCTGCCTGACCCTGCTGGAGAGGCGGTCGACGTACTGGGCTGCCCCATTTGCATTCTCCACTGCACGTGAAACGTGCTGCTTCCTCGGCGAAGTCCTTCCAAGAGAGGAGGAGCGAGGGGCTCGCTCCCCCTTCCGGGGGGACGACGCAGAAGGAAGGGACGATAGAGTCGTCACCATCGCTTCAGTGGCTCCCGAGTCCTTTGTAAGATGAGGTGTGTCAGCTGCCTTTGCACCGGAGAGTGAATGCCCAGGCAGAGCAATTTTCGGCCTGGGCGTGGGAGACTGCCGCGGCTTCCCACGGTCTGGAAAAGAGACCTGGGTTGCCGCTGATGCCTTGGACGGTGCAGGTCCCCTGCTGCACACCGCCTCGGCAAAAGAGCCTCTCTGAAAAGCGGAGAGACGACGCTTTGCATCCTGATAACTAATACTCTCCTTCACTTTGAGCGCAATAATTTCCTTTTCTTTCTTGAAGTGGCCACAAGTGCTTGAGTATGCCGGGTGGTCACCATCACAGTTGGCACACTTGTAGTCTGCTCTGCAATCATCAGCAGGGTGGTCTTTGACACTGCATCTGGCACAGGTCTCACGACCACGGCAAGCGCGCGAACCGTGACCATAGCGCTGGCAACAGAAGCAGCGGAGAGGATTTGGAATGTACGGCCACACTTTGCAATTGATGTAGCCTGCTTTCACTGAAGGTGGCAGCGTACTCTTCTCGAAGGTTAGAATTATGTGTCTGGTAGGTCGTTCCTCGCCATTCCGTCGAATTTTGATTCGTTTTGCAGCGACAACACCTTGAGCCTGCAGGCCCTCCACAATTTCTTCTTCGGAGCTGTCAGCCAGATCATCCTCTGATATCACACCGCGGATGGTGTTGAGTGTGTGGTGAGGAGAAACAGTCACTTTGAGGTCATGAATAGTTTGAATATTACGCAGAGCTGTGGCCTGGCATTTTTGGAATACCTCCACAAGAAGGTCGCCTGAAAAGAGCTTCTTAGCTTCATATTTCAATCTTAGTATGGTTTGGAGAACCTTAGCAACGATGAAAGGAGACACCTTGGACAGTGGTTTAGCAGTGTCCTCAAAGTGCAGTACAAAAAACTTGGTAAAGTAATCGTCGGAGTTTGAGTCGTTTTTGTTCAGGAACGTTGAAAGCGCTTCGGTGTGGACTCTTTAAGGAGGCCGATCAGGTTGTTTTAGCTTAGAACCCATATAGATGGGAAGGAAATTCAGTGCCCGGGTGCACCGCCCACCACGGAGCCCAACAAGGGGGTAGGTAATGTGCCATAGCAAGAAAGGCTTGGCTGACACAATTACTCTACCAGTGCTGCCCGGGCACTATACCCTAGTGTGGTTGCAGGGACATGACCTGTTTCAACTCAAGGTTGGCCCTTGCCGCCTAAGAAGGTGAAAAACGAAGGAAGAGAGTGTAGAATAAAAAAGAAAGAGGTGGGAGGGAAAGTAAAAGGAGGAAGAAGAGGGTAGAAGAGGCGACTGACTGAATCATCCTGGTCGGGCCAAGCCAGGACACCCGTCTATGAGAAGCAGGGGCCGAAGCGGTGTATTGCCTCGCCCGGGGGGCCCCGAAGGGTTCAAACATACCTCAGGCTCAGCTCAACCACCAGGGTCCCCTTTTCCCCAGACACGGGTTAAGCCACGCACAGCCAGGCGTGGGTGGGCGAACCCACATGGCTCGGGGTACGTGGTGACGCCACTCACCAAGCACCTGCTATAAAGTAGGTGCCCCCTGCGTGCGGGTATGGTGGCCCACGTGGCTGGGGTCTGTGGTGGCGCTACTCACCAAGCACCTAACACCTAAGGTGTAGGCGCCCCCTGCGGGGAGGGAGGGGATAGTAGAAGTGGCAACTAGACTGAATCATCCTGGCCGGGCCTTACCAGGACTCCCGTCTATGAGAAGCAGGGGCCGAAGTGGTGTATTGCCTCACCTGGAGGGCCCCGAAGGGTCCAAACCTACCCCGGGCTCAGCTCAACCACCAGGGTCCCCTTTTCCCCGGACACGGGTTAAGCCACGCACAGCCAGACGTGGGTGGGCGAACCCACATGGCTCGGGGTTCGTAGTGATGCCACTCACCAAGCACCTACTAAAGTAGGTGCCCCCTGCGTGCAGGTATGGTGGCCCACGCGGCTGGGGTCCGTGATGACGCTACTCATCAAGCATCTAGCACCTAAGGTGCAGGCACCCCCTGCGGGGCTCGGGGTCCGTGGAGACGCCACTCTCCAAACACCTGCTTTCACAGGTGCCCCTGCGGGTAATTTCGATCCTTAAAGGGCCCATGAAACGAATTTTGGGCTGGAGTAAATCAGTTTATATTGGGATTTTACTAATAGCACATCGTTCAGTGGGCCAAAAGAAAAAAGATAGAAAGTCAAAAGCCTGACTTTCGGTACAAAAATTTTGAAAACACAGCGGACTATTTTGTACCTCCTTCCCTCCGTAAGCTCTCTGCCTTTTCACTGTGATACATCCGCGGACCCCGCAGCGCGTCACCGGGCCCAAACGCACGTCACACGGCACCGGACCTCACATAATCCCTTCACCCCTAAGCTGACATTGTGGTGGAAGCTACGCGCTTGCCGGACCAATCAGCCGCCTCCCTTTCATCACCTGCCCTCATTCTCTGCGCGTGGGTATGCACGAGAGCGTGATCAAGTGGCAAAAGTGTGGCTGGCCCAGCGAGCACGTAGCTTCCACCGCACTGTCAGCTTCGGGGTGAACGGGCTGGGGAAAGCAACTTTTGTATTAATTCAGAGCCTCGGGATAATCTTCTAGGGGGACAATGGCTGTGTCCGGCTACACAAACGAGATTCCGAGCAAGAAGGACTCCCCCTTTCCGTCTTCTTGAACTGTTTGGCAATGCGCGATTTATGAGTTGAGGAGGAAAGCTAAACAGGAAAAAGTTGGAAAAGCGTTTCATGACTCCTTTAAGAGTTTCAATGCAGGCATATGGAATTCGCGAAATTTTGTGGCCGCGATTATGTCTTCTGTGACCGATTTGCGAAAAATAGGGGCAACGACAATGAAGGTAAAAGTGATATCGTCATGAATCGCATGTGTCATGGCCACTGATCTCAATGACAATTGCTGGATCGCGTTTGCCCGCTCCGCGAATGCGGTCACTGGCGGCCATCTTTAGGTAGAGTTATATCACCTCTAGCCAAGATACAGCTGCTGAAGCCACTTGGCAGCCACCATCATCCATCCATGGCAGACGGCTTTTTGGCAGTTGTGGTGGCAGGCTGCCATCAAAATAGCGTGGGTGATATTCCGTGATTGATTGAAATTGCTTGACGAAACATGTTTTCAAAACCCGGCGTGAACGGCAGCCCGGTCTTTGAGGACCCGGTGAAAGTTTCACGAAATCGCGCAGCACCGGGGAAAAGCAGCACAGCACGCATCGAAAGTCGCATCGAAAGAAGCATCGAAAGCAGACGCCGGTACGTAGTCTGCTTTCGATGCGAGCTGCGCTGCTTTCCCCCGGTGCTGCGCTTTCGTAGAACTTTCGCCGGGTCCTCAAAGACGAGGCTACCGTTCACGCCGGGTTTCAAGAATCTGCTTCGATGAACAACTTCAATCAAGCACGAAATATCACCCACGGTACAGTGTACTAGATCTACGGCTATTTTATGGCAGCCTGCCACCATTGCGTTGTCCGCCATATTACTATGATGGCTAGAGATGATATAACTCTACCTAAAGATGGCCGACCGTGGCCGCATTCCGGTCTATAGGCAGAGCTGGTCAAACGCGATCCAGCAATTGTCATTGAGATCAGTGGTCATGGCCCTTGGGTACGTACTTTGAGGTAGATAAGAAAACAAATAAAAACTGAATTAATTGTGAGCTTTCTACTCTAGAGGGAGCTTCAAGCATGCAAGCACGTGCAGCAGGTGTATAACGGCAAGTTTGGAGGGCTTGCAACTGCACATGCTTACTCAAACCACCAGAGAAATGGTAGTGGTGCCCAGCCTTGCAATAGGGTGTATGTTTTGCTTTTATGTGAAATCGCTCATTTAGTCGCTATTTCCGTATAGGCCTCGAGCTGTCCCAAGTGCACTGTCAAAAAGTAACTTATACACGAACTCATCTCTGTGACGTCACGGCGCGGTGGTGGCGCGTCGGTCGTACTTCCGGTCTGGGGCTGTGGGCAGAAGTCCCCATGCCAGACGTGTATTCCTGCGTTGTTTTGAAAGGAACCAGACAAAAACCTGCCTTCTCGTCAAAATGCCGCGACTGGGGCCGTACCAAAAGTGTCGAGAAAAGTTTGAAGGTCAGTTTTCACGTGCTCGGATCGTCCGAGAATTTGGATATGTGCCGTGAAAAGGGAAAAGCAGACGCCGTCGGACAACGATTGCTTGGGCGGGAAGCACTTTGGGTTGAATTCACGGATACTTGTGGTCATCAGATTTATTTGTTTTGTTCCAACATGAACGCCAGAAAACCGCCAAGTTGTGCGGACCACCTGCGGACTACGTTCAGTGCGTCTTCAAGTTCAAACGGCCGCCTGATTGTTCGAACTGTCGTCTGCTCTTTCAAACGTTTCTGCTTGTCGTCTGCTCAGTTAGACGACGCCGGTCCGTAGACCAAATGTTGGCCCAGTACTTGCGATAAGAAGTAAGTGCAGGCCTCAAAAGGCTTAAATTTGAAGGTTGGTAAGCAGGCTCGATGTAAACAGTAGATACAAGGAGATGTTGGTCATTGTTACCAGTGACCATCACCACCTTGTTATGCCTAATTTAGTTGGTCCGATTCAGCTTGCGCTTGTCAGTATCGACGTCGACCATCTCAGCTACGGTTCACGCTTTTGCAGCCCGAGCGGCGTCGCGACTGAAAATTCCGAGCGAAATCTCATCATGCGAATCAGGCTTTAGCGTACATTCTGCGGCGTCCACGCGGAATGAATCGCCACATGTCACATTATTCACGCGAAGTTTTGCGGTGTAACGAGCCTCGGTAATTTCGCTGACGCCGCTCAAGATAGTCAGACATCGCCAGGAATACGTAGAACCAACAATTTGAACGCGAAAAAGGGCAGGGGGACTCACACTGACGCCGACAACATCGCATTTCAATGGTGTGTTTATAGGCGACGGCGAGCTTCTTGCCCACACCCCCATCGCGCATGCGCGGCGCCGGTGGCGTCCGCTAGGGGCGCACCGGGCGCTCCGGTTTGTTTGTAAACATGAGTTGGTGTATACCTTGGCCAACTTAAGCAGCGAAAGAGAGTTTTGAGAACAACCTTAGCAAGTTCTGAATTTTCAAGACAACAGTCATTGCCTATGTGATATGGCGTAATCATAAATCTCTGTGTAACTATCACTATATGTGTAACTATTTTATTAGTATATGAAATTATTATTAGTTAATTATTATTAGTTAATTATTAGTTAATTATTAATTAATTATTAATAATTAATTATTATTAGTTAATTATTATTAGTATATGAAAATATTATGTAACTATCAAGGTTTGTAGTTTTTTCATTTCTTCTGAACTTGAATAAAGCATACAATTAGTTACTATGCTTATTGTAGTCTCGCACAATTCCAGCGGACTAAATTTGCCATCGAAATTCATACTTCAAATAAATTTTCAGATAGTCACTCTACGTCATTCAATCCCAATCTGTGTAAGACTGCTGCTTCAACAATGCCTTTTATACAGAAAAAAAAGGCTTTTCTTACCACATCCTTCCTCCTGTGTCTGAAGATTTTAAGCACATAGGCCAATTGAGGGTTGAATGCTGTCTTCCGATATGCTAATAGCAGATGCAGAGAGGTGGGAAAGGAGCATTGTCTTTGATCTGATATGAATCTTATAATTGTACTGGAACGAATGAGAGTAAAGTTTATACTTGTGTGCAAATAGCTATTGCTCTAAGACAGACTTTTAGCTGCTCCATAAGGTGGTACAAAATGACGAATAAATCGCCTCACTGTTTTCTAAAAGAATTAGTGTCGTTAGGACTAGGTTCTAAATGAAAATGTGACAGCAATGCTGGGAATTGTGTATTCCCAATCCCTCCTTTGGGCTAATGTTCTGGAATAACAAGAAAATCAATGGCTACTTTCTTAACGACTACCAACATTCATTGCTTCGTTCTACTGGAAACGGTGCGGTTTGTTATGTTCCTTCGCCTAAAGACATCGCCGAGGAGTTTGCCTCATTTTTAGCAACTGTTACTTACTGCCCACTCGGTCCGTGAAATCAGAACCAGTGAATGAACCCATCGATGGTGACTCTCTCTCCCAGTTTCGTGTTACCACATGTGACGTCGTCGCGGCGATAAAAAAGCTAAAGCCTAAATTGTCGGGTAGTGCTGACGAAATTGCACTTTTTTTATTTTTAAAGGCTGCTGTGGGCTGATAGCGCCCGCACTAGCTCATATTTTTAACGTGTCATTGCATTCCAATTTCCCGCGATATGGAAGAAAGCGATAGTTGTGCCCATTCATAAAGAGGGCGATGCCTACATTGTGTCAAATTACCGCCCTGCGTCACTTTTGTGCGGTTTTGCTAAAATATTTGGAACCATCGCGCAACAATGTCTTTTCTCCCATTTATCAAAGTATCTTACACATCAACAGCATGGCTTCATTAGAGACGTCCCGTTGAAACTAACCTTTGTACATTAAAACCTCGTTAATTCAACCCCAGCTAATTCGGAAATTCGGATAATTTAAACTGCCGATCCGGTCCCGTCAAACGTATGTATTAGTCAATGGCAGCAAACGCTCATTAATTCGGAGAGAACGCGGCGCGCTATGGTTAATTCGGACGAATTGGGCAGGTGGCGCTAGCTACCATCCGTTCCAATGGGTATGACCGCTATCCATGCGAAGTGCACACGTGGTTTTTCCGGTTTTCCCATGGTTCTTCGCTCTTCCAGTTCTCCGTGTTTCGCACCAGTTTTGCTCTGGATTGCCGTGCTTCAGCGCGCCTCTCCTGGCATGGAAGCGGCAGAGGCATAGCTGCAACCACCGTGGCCGCAACGGAAAAACGGTAGCACAAGTGACCCACGACCGGAATGGCAAAATCGCGACACGCGGGGCTATTGTTCTCGAGCGCGCCGATAGCGAGAGTGACCGTCACGTTTCATGCCTCAACGCGGGGATCCTAAAGTCCGCCATCTTAACAGCTATCTTATCCCTCAATTGTTCGCCGGCCACCCCCGCGTTGAAAAATGCAACGTGACTGGCACTCTCGCTATCGGCGCGCTCGGGAAAAATAGCGCCGGATGTCGCGATTTTGCCGCTCCGATTATTGGTCAGATGTGCTACTCGTTTTCCATTGCTAAGAATTTAGCGACGAAAGTGGAAATACTGAGGGCCTTGAAGGACGGCGTCTCTTGACAAGTGATGGAAAGTTACGACGTCAAGAGAAGCAGTTTGGCCACGTACGTGAAAGTTGAGGCCGATATCCTACGGGCTTTCGAGATCGAGAAGTTCAACGCGAAAAAAAAAAAAAAGCGGCCGTGGAAGTTGGTGCACCCGAAACTAGAAGAGGCCTTGCTGTGCTAAATCGTCAGCGCACGGGATGCGTAGCTCCGACAGTGCGAGTGCGGTGGAGCCGCTCGACCGCGCTAAGGAAAGTTGCCGTCTCCACCCAAGTGTCGTCCAGAAAGCAGGCGGTAATAACAGATTTCTTCTCAAAATAAATGTACGTCACAGGGAAACATTTTCGCGCAGTTTTCTTTGTCCTTTCGATATTTCGACTTTCGGATAATTCGGACATTTTTGCCGGTCCCATGAGATCCGAATTAACGAGGTTTTACTGTACATTTCTTCATTACGCAGCCCCGGTCGTTTCGAAAAGTGGTCAGATTGACTCGATGTACTTCGATCTTTCAAAGGCTTTTGATAGGGTTGATCATTTTTTGCTTGTTCAAAAATTGGAACAATATGGTATTGTACTTAAGCTTTGTGATTGGGTTTCTAGTTATTTGTCATCGAAAAGAAACTTTGTTCGTGTTGATGTTTTATCAAGTGCGTTCTTCTTAACTTCAGGAGTATCCCAGGGGTCAGTCATGGGGCCACTGCTATTCCTTGTATTCATTAATGATATTTCAAAGTGTATTGTAACGTATCTTATCGGCATGATAAGCGTGACGGGGCGTATGCCCCGTCACGCTTATTTGCGAGATTGAAAAGAAAAGCCCAGATAAGAAATCAACCAAGGCCTTCGAAGCACGGAAGCCCATTGTGTGTTACCGATGCAATCAGCCTGGGCATCTTGCTGTGGGATGCCGTGTTCCGAAGGTGTCGAAAATGAATTTGGCACTGGGAGCAGAAGACGAGCTTCTAAAACCCTATCTGTATGACATGATGGTGAACGGCCAGTCCTGTAAAGTTTTGCGGGACACGGGTGCCACTCACGATCTAGTTCATTCTTCACTGGTCAAGCCAAGCGACTTAACGGGCGAATGCGTTTAGGATTCGCCAGGCACTTGAGAGTAAGGCTACCAGTCTTCCAGTTGCCAAAGTCAACGTGAAGGGTCCGTTTGGGGAAATAGAAACGACCGCCGCAGTTTCTGATAGTGTACTCCCTACGTGCCCTTACATTCTTTCTAACAAAACGGCAAAGAGTTTGAGTGACTCTGGAAAAGAGTTAGCTATGAATCCGGTACTTGTAGTGACCCGCTCAATGACGAGGGATAACACGTCAGCCGTTCCAGAGCCTGAAAACCCTCCAGTACTGGCCGAAGTCGAAAGCGAACCTGTGGTCGCCGAACCTAGCCTTGTTTCCCCAGCAAGTGTTAATTTCGAAGAGCTGTCAAAGGTGGACACATTAACCTTGATATCGGAGCAAGCTGCGGATGACTCGCTGGAAGAATGCAGAAAAAGGATTTCAATGCCATCAAAGAAAGTGTCGTTCTTTCTTAACAATGGAGTCCTCTATCGCAGTTACACTGCCAAGGGTGGGCGAGAGTACGACCAGCTTGTCGTCCCAGCTAAGTACAGGGCTCAACTATTGGAGCTTGCTCACGCTAAAGGCTGGTCCTGTCACCTAGGAATCAAGAAAACGAAAGCGCGGCTTTTAGCTGAGTACTATTGGCCCGGATGCTTCAAAGAAGCTGAGCAGTTCGTCCGTTCGTGCGACGTTTGTCAGCGAACTGGAAGACCAAACGAGAAGGTCAAGGCTCCTTTAACCTGTGTTCCTATTATAACTGAGCCTTTCAAAAGGCAAGTAATAGATGTAGTGGGACCTCTTCCGGTAACCAAATCAGGCTACCGATACTTGCTTACATTTCTTTGCCCAGCAAGTAAGTTCCCTGAGGCGGTGCCACTACGAGAGCAGACTTCTACGGAAGTCGTGGATGCGTTACTCACTGTTTTCTCGAGGGTTGGTTTTCCCAGTGAAATTCAGTGCGACTTGGGAAGCGTTTTCACGAGTGCACTAACCTCTGGCTTTTTTGAAAAATGTGGCATAAAAAGCAGCCACAGTTCCGTCAGCCACCCTCAGAGTAACAGCGTGGAACGTGTGCACTCCGTTATGAAGCGAATTTTGCGGGCCTTATGCCACGAGCATGGAAAAGAGTGGGATGCGGCAGTGCCTGCCATGCTGTTTGCCCTTCGTTCCGTCGTTCACGAATCAACCGGGTTTTCGCCGGCGGAATTGGTGTACGGCCGTGCATTGCGTTCACCGTTGCGCCTACTCAGAGAGAGGTGGGAGGGGGACGAACACCCAATTCTGTTCGCTAGCCGGAAGCTGACGACACGGGAACAGACATACAGCACGGTAGAGAAAGAATGTGCCTGTATGGTCTGGGCTGTAGAGAAGCTGAAATGCTACCTTGACAGTGCAGAATTTGTTTTTGTCACCGATCATAAACCACTAACTTGGCTGAGTCAGATGGCTCCCAAAAATGGTAGACTTTTGCGTTGGAGCCTGACATTGCAATCCTATTCTTTTCAAGTCAAACACAAGAAAGGAAAGCTCCACTCAAACGCTGACAGTTTGAGCAGAGCGGTCTAAATACATTTCATTTCTTTTCTTCCTCTGTAAATAAGTTTGTCACTTGACTTTTAATCTTGTAAATAAGAATTGTAAATAAGAAACACTTTTTTAGGGTAGACTAACACAGCTTCGGGGCGGGGTAATCCCAAGTCGGGAAACAAAATAAAAGTGTGGCAGTGCGGTATTATGGTTGGTGTAGTGTTTTTTTCACTCGACAACTTGGAATCTCGATTTGGCATCTCCTGGCCGTCGCCCGGGTTTTCTGGTTGTCGTTCGTTCAACTGTCTAGCTTACTCGCAGTCGACGACCTTGGCTTCTGGAGCGCCCGGTGGCTACTGTCATCTTCTCCCTGAACTGCTGTCCCTTGGCTTGGACTTTTACTGAAGACTGCCCTAGACCAGTGGACCAATGTCAGAAGGAGCAACTGGGTCCAAGTCGTCTACAGCTTCTGCACCTTGCGGTTCTTCCAACAACCTTCCCTAGAGAAAAGTCCCTTGGCTTCGAGGCTTCGCCGCCTGCCCTGGACAAGTGGGTCAAGGTTCCAGGAGTCGCCTGTGCTGAAGTGTGCAGCTGACGGCTCGTGCAGCACCCTTCATGGACGCTTCTAACTTGGGACACCGCAGTCATTGCGAGCACTGTTTCTTGGTTGCCATTATTCCGAGGCTCTGCCCTCGAAGGGGGTAGAAGTTGTAACGTATCTTATCGGCATGATAAGCGTGACGGGGCGTATGCCCGGTTTTCTGTGCGAACTCGATAAAAGGCCACTGCACCGGCGGTGGGAGCGCTTTTTGCTTGAGATGGGACTGAAATAAAGTCGCCTGCCACAACGAAGGTGTCGTCACTCCGGCCATCCCTGCCGAAACGTTACAGTATTACATCTGCCAGGATGCTTTTATTTGCTGATGATATAAAGTTATTTTCACATATTCATTCCGAAAATGACTGTGAAGCGCTACAATCTGATGTGTTGAGCATTTCTAAGTGGTGCCTGTCAAACCGCTTGCCTTTGAACGCCAACAAAACTAAGGTAATCTCGCTAACAAGACGCAATAATCCCTTACACTTTAAATACAAGTTGGGTAACTGTACTATTGCTTGAACTGATGTAGTCAGGGACCTTGAGTGCTAGTACACTGTAAACTATTGTTCAAATCTCATGTCAGCGCCGTTTGACCGACCTGGTGATTTTAATTTACCGGATATTCAGTGGACAAAACTCAAACCGTCTATTTCTAACTATACTGGTACATACTCGGCATTTTTAAATCTTGTCAACGACTATGACCTTCATCAGTTTGTTCCAGAAACTACGAGGATCGGTTCTAGCCGTTCAAGCGTCCTCGACCTTGTGTTCAGTAATCGTGCTTCAGCGGTCTCCGCTCTTGCCGTTATCCCGGGAATTAGTGACCATGAGGCTGTTGTTGCAAATTTTCCTCGTTCATTTGATCACAGTGCTTCCTTACGTCCTAAGAAAGTGTACTTTTTCGACAGGGGTGATTATGCTGGTTTGCCTAGTAGACGTGAAGAATTTTACTTTGAGTTTGAGGACATGAGCGTGACAGGTGACATTAACTTACTGTGGAACATATTTAGGAATAGAATAAAGACTGGTTGATATTTTTGTTCCATCGAAAATTATCACCTCGAAGCGTCGTCAGGATAAACCATGGATGAACTCCGAGTTACGGGAACTTATAATAAAAATAAACGTGCACTACCTCAATACCGAGCTCGTAATGACTCTGCATCATAATAAACTAAAGGAGATAGGTGTCGCCCTTAAACGTGCAATCACTTCGTCCCAGGCAAACTACTTTTCAGCACTAAATGTGAAACTCAGGCCAAACCCAAAGGAATTCTGGAAGTTTATTCGCTCTAATAAAAAGGATATCGTTGGAATTCCCCCCCTGTTGGTCGAAGGTCGCCTTTTAGAGGATGACTCTTTAAAGGCTGCTCGTTTCAATGATTACTTCGAGTCTGTTTTCTCAGATATCGTGACGGGGATTATTGCGATTCCAAAGTACCTGTTTCTACTGATTTTATGCTTGAAATCTATTTTGATACACACGGTGTTTTAAACCTTCTAAAGAAAATTAGACAAGGTTCAGCACCTCGCCCCGATGAAATTCCCAATGCTGTCCTGAAGTCTTGTGCTGAAGTTATTTCGAGCTACTTGGTAATTTTGTTCACGGTGTCGTTGAAATGTGGCTTCTTACCTCTGGACTGGAAATCTGCACATGTCGTCCCCGACCACGAGTCTGGCCCGAAAAATCTGGTACAAAACTACAGGCCCATCTCACTAACAAGTGTGTGCTGCAAAACTATGGAGCACATTATCTACACTAACCTAATGAAACACCTTAGTCTTATCAATTTCTTTAGCCCGACTCAACACGGTTCTCGTACAGGATTTTCTTGTACCACGCCGTTGCTTGAGTTCTATCACGACATTTCACAATCGTTTGATAAGGGCCGACAAGTTGACTGTATCTTTCTGGACTTCAAAAAGGCCTTCGACATGGTTCCTCATGCTTCACAAACTAAACTAAACTAAACTTCACAAACTAAACAAGCTTCACAAACTAAACATAGATTTGGAAATTTTTAATTGGATTGGCGATTACCTTAATTCAAGGAAACAGTCCGTGTACAGTCCCCCTATATAGAAATAACATCCGGAGTTCCACAGGGGTTGGTACTTGGCCCTCTCCTTTTTTTAATATATACTAATGATATAGTTGAAGGCGTCTCTTTACATATTCGATTATATGCAGACGATTGTATTGTGTACAGTGATGTGACCTGTGATGCTCAAGTATTCGCTCTTCAAAGTGATTTAGATAAAATTGACGACTGGTGTATCAAATGGCGCATGCCTCTAGACGTATCTAAATGTATTAGCGTTAGATTCACTAGAAAAACTAAATTTATTCCTTCATCCTACAGTATCGGTGGTGTTTCACTTCAACTGGCATCGAAGGCTAAATATTTGGGAGTTATTTTTTCGTGCGATTTAAGATGGAGTAAACATGTTGAATATATTACAGCAAAAGCAAGCCGGCCACTGGGATTTATTAAAGGTAATTTTAGGATGGCTCCCCCATCTTTGAAGGAGACATTATATTTTTCTCATGTCCGGTCTGTCCTTGACTACGCCAGTGAGCTATGGGATCCGTTCAGTCAGAACCTTATAGATCAAATCGAAAAGGTACAGAATCGTGCTGCGAGATTTGTTACCGGTAGTTATGATTTTAGAGCTAGCATAACTGAACTTAAATCGTCTCTAAATTGGATGCCTCCGAGTCAACGACGGAAATTGTTCCGTCTCAAAATGTTTCCTAAAGTGTTTTAAAACAATAGCGCAATTAGTAGGTCCACGTATATTTTTGAGCCTGCCTATGTATCAGAAAGAAAAGATAATTCAAGAAAAAGTTGTCCATTTCACAGCAGAACTGATGTTTTCAAATGCTCTTTTTTCCCGCCGTCCATTGAGGATTGGAATAACCTGCGAAGTGACATTGTTAAAACGGCATTGTCAGAGCTGTTTTTTTCAAAAGATTCAATGTTTCTTCTAACTACCTTTGTGCATTACTTCTTTAATAATTGTGTTTCACCTTGTGTTTGTAGTGTACAAATTTTATGTATGTGCCCCTCCCTACTACAATGCCTCCTCAGCAGTGTTGTACACGTTCCTCAAAAAAGGAACGAAAGATTTTTCCTCGTTCCTTCTGAATTTCGGAACGCGTTCCCGTTACAAGTTACACATGTTAAACGAACTCGTTCCCGTTAGAGTTAAAAAAATGGAACTTGAAAGTAAACATTTGGCAGAGATCTGCCTGGTTGGGTAAGAACAATTAGAAGAGGGGAAGGAACGCCAACCAAAAATAAAAAGGAGCCCAACGTTTGCGACTATGTGCGCGAGAAGCAAGTGGTCTTCTTTTACGGCGGTGGACGTGATGTTTTCGCGATCGTAATGTTCCTTCCCCTCTTCTAAGAAAATGGAACTTGAAAGTAAACATTTGGCAGAGATCTGCCTGGTTGGGTAAGAACAATTAGAAGAGGGGAAGGAACGCCAACCAAAAATAAAAAGGAGCCCAACGTTTCGAAACCTGCTTGGTTTCTTCTTCAGGGGCGACTATGTGCGCGAGGAGCAAGTGGTCTTCTTTTACGGCGGTGGACGTGATGTTTTCGCGATCGTAATGTTCCTTCCCCTCTTCTAAGAAAATGGAACTTGAAAGTAAACATTTGGCAGAGATCTGCCTGGTTGGGTAAGAACAATTAGAAGAGGGGAAGGAACGCCAACCAAAAATAAAAAGGAGCCCAACGTTTCGAAACCTGCTTGGTTTCTTCTTCAGGGGCGACTATGTGCGCGAGGAGCAAGTGGTCTTCTTTTACGGCGGTGGACGTGATGTTTTCGCGATCGTAATGTTCCTTCCCCTCTTCTAAGAAAATGGAACTTGAAAGTAAACATTTGGCAGAGATCTGCCTGGTTGGGTAAGAACAATTAGAAGAGGGGAAGGAACGCCAACCAAAAATAAAAAGGAGCCCAACGTTTCGAAACCTGCTTGGTTTCTTCTTCAGGGGCGACTATGTGCGCGAGGAGCAAGTGGTCTTCTTTTACGGCGGTGGACGTGATGTTTTCGCGATCGTAATGTTCCTTCCCCTCTTCTAAGAAAATGGAACTTGAAAGTAAACATTTGGCAGAGATCTGCCTGGTTGGGTAAGAACAATTAGAAGAGGGGAAGGAACGCCAACCAAAAATAAAAAGGAGCCCAACGTTTCGAAACCTGCTTGGTTTCTTCTTCAGGGGCGACTATGTGCGCGAGGAGCAAGTGGTCTTCTTTTACGGCGGTGGACGTGATGTTTTCGCGATCGTAATGTTCCTTCCCCTCTTCTAAGAAAATGGAACTTGAAAGTAAACATTTGGCAGAGATCTGCCTGGTTGGGTAAGAACAATTAGAAGAGGGGAAGGAACGCCAACCAAAAATAAAAAGGAGCCCAACGTTTCGAAACCTGCTTGGTTTCTTCTTCAGGGGCGACTATGTGCGCGAGGAGCAAGTGGTCTTCTTTTACGGCGGTGGACGTGATGTTTTCGCGATCGTAATGTTCCTTCCCCTCTTCTAAGAAAATGGAACTTGAAAGTAAACATTTGGCAGAGATCTGCCTGGTTGGGTAAGAACAATTAGAAGAGGGGAAGGAACGCCAACCAAAAATAAAAAGGAGCCCAACGTTTCGAAACCTGCTTGGTTTCTTCTTCAGGGGCGACTATGTGCGCGAGGAGCAAGTGGTCTTCTTTTACGGCGGTGGACGTGATGTTTTCGCGATCGTAATGTTCCTTCCCCTCTTCTAAGAAAATGGAACTTGAAAGTAAACATTTGGCAGAGATCTGCCTGGTTGGGTAAGAACAATTAGAAGAGGGGAAGGAACGCCAACCAAAAATAAAAAGGAGCCCAACGTTTCGAAACCTGCTTGGTTTCTTCTTCAGGGGCGACTATGTGCGCGAGGAGCAAGTGGTCTTCTTTTACGGCGGTGGACGTGATGTTTTCGCGATCGTAATGTTCCTTCCCCTCTTCTAAGAAAATGGAACTTGAAAGTAAACATTTGGCAGAGATCTGCCTGGTTGGGTAAGAACAATTAGAAGAGGGGAAGGAACGCCAACCAAAAATAAAAAGGAGCCCAACGTTTCGAAACCTGCTTGGTTTCTTCTTCAGGGGCGACTATGTGCGCGAGGAGCAAGTGGTCTTCTTTTACGGCGGTGGACGTGATGTTTTCGCGATCGTAATGTTCCTTCCCCTCTTCTAAGAAAATGGAACTTGAAAGTAAACATTTGGCAGAGATCTGCCTGGTTGGGTAAGAACAATTAGAAGAGGGGAAGGAACGCCAACCAAAAATAAAAAGGAGCCCAACGTTTCGAAACCTGCTTGGTTTCTTCTTCAGGGGCGACTATGTGCGCGAGGAGCAAGTGGTCTTCTTTTACGGCGGTGGACGTGATGTTTTCGCGATCGTAATGTTCCTTCCCCTCTTCTAAGAAAATGGAACTTGAAAGTAAACATTTGGCAGAGATCTGCCTGGTTGGGTAAGAACAATTAGAAGAGGGGAAGGAACGCCAACCAAAAATAAAAAGGAGCCCAACGTTTCGAAACCTGCTTGGTTTCTTCTTCAGGGGCGACTATGTGCGCGAGGAGCAAGTGGTCTTCTTTTACGGCGGTGGACGTGATGTTTTCGCGATCGTAATGTTCCTTCCC